>CAIGRB010173224.1:6693-32436 GCA_903798255.1 Fraxinus quadrangulata | reverse complement strand
TGTGGATCACCATTGGAGGCTGGACATTTGGACAGCTTGGATTGCAGATCTGATCGTTGGAGTTCAAGAAAAAGCAAAGGAGTTTGCAGAAATCATCAAAGGTATTATTTCTATCACAGTTTCTATCTAAATGCAAAGCAGATCCGTGTATGGGAATTGAAAATTGCTTATTTTTCGCTGCGCATGTTTAAGTAGATTCCCAACAACTACTACAAAAAGTTGACGTATAATGATTTTTATTAGTTGTAAAATACTGTAATTCAAAGTTGTCCAGTCAGTAATTGTAAAAGACCCCTCATGAAGAGAACGGTTTTATGCAAATTTTTTAGAATAAGAATTATGAAAATCATATAAATAGATTGAATAATAAAGTTTATAGAAAAAAGGAGAAAAATAGAGTGAGTAAAAGTAATTTGCAAAATTTATCAAAAAATCATATATACAAATCGAACTATATAAAAATGAAATTGAGATGAATGATGGATAGATGGACAGAGTAACATTCTTGAGAGAACAAGCAATAATCAAACATAAATGTTAAAAATTACTTATCTAATTAACTATCAAGTTTTAACACCGTTTATTGCCACGTAGAATTTCCATCCATCACGTACATTTTTTTGTCCACGTGGACGAATGGAATTTAGATGACGGTGAATGGATAAAGATATGTAAAAGTGAGTAAGTAATCAATAATCTTTCATTTTTTAGTGAGCAAGGAGTAACTATAGGTAAAAGTTCTTGATTAATTATTTAAGTAACTCTTCATGTACACTTTTGTTCTATTATTTATAATATAATGAAACTGGATTTTAGGAAAAAAAAAAAGGGCTGGGTTGGTGTTATTTATAAGGTTTGAGTGTGGGATTTTCCTTCCTACAAATATCTGAAGGGCTATATGGACCAGGTACAAATAGTTTTCTTTAAGTGTCACTGCACCAAAAATGATCATTGGCAACATTAAAAAGACAACACTCGCTAATAAAATATTGCTAAAAAGGTTTATCGCAACATTTTAATAAGTGAATGTTACCATTGATTAATATAAATGAGCTTTGACAACGTTTTTTAAAAGAATGTTACGATAAACCCCCTTTTTGCAACGTTTATTAAGTGTTGTAGAAGGTTTTATTTTTCGCAATGTTTATCAAACGTTACAAAAAGAAAAGCCAACGTTGCGAAAAGTCTACTTTTGCAAGGTTTATTAAACATTGCGAAATGTCTCATTTTTTACAATATTTATTGAACGTTGCAAAAAGTTTCAATAGATTAACTTTTTACAATGTTTATTAAATGTTGAGAAAAGTCACTTTCTATAATGTTTATTAAATGTTGTGAAAACTTTTGTATTTTTTTAAATTATGCCAAATTAACCTAAACCCTACATTGTTCACGCCTCCCTCCATTCATTCCTCTCCAACTCGCCACCTATAGAGCCTCATTCCTCCACCTTCCGGCCACCACGCCCACCGGACACAACCATCAATAGCCTCACCTCGAGGAGTAACTCTGCTGGTGAGTCCGAGTCTAGGAAGTGGTCGAGCAGTCCTAGCCGGTCAGTTCTCTCCCACTGCCTTCATTCCTGCTCTCTCTCTCTCTCTCTCAACCGAAAATGGTGCTCCTATTTCATTTCACACAATCCCATTCCCCCTCTCTCTTTCATCTCCAGATTAACCGTGCTTACACGGTTACACCTACAATACCTCAAATACAAACCGTTTTTCCATTTCCTTTTGCAAAGCATACTCTACACCCACCACAATCGCCGCTGCCACTTCCCCCAACGGCCGCCCTCCACGAACTAAATCCACCTCTCTCATATCTCTCAAGCCCTACCTTCAGTTCGACTGGCGGCCTATCCTATCCGGATGGATCTGTAGTGTGTCTCTGTCTACTCCCTCTCCAAAATAGTCCCCTTGGTGGGAAAATTTCCTTCTCTATTGACCACTGAAAATCTGATGCACCTAAGAAAAGATGGTTTGGTTTTGGGGGTTTTTGTTTTGGTTCGTATTATTGCTATTTATCTGCAGCAGGCGTTTTTGTGGGAGGTTGCGGTGAATTGTGTTTATAAGATTAGGGTTTATGTATTTAACAGGGTTTTGCAGAGGGACTTGGGGTTCTTTAAAGGTGAGAAGGAGGTTATACCTAGGGATGTTGCTTATCGGATAACAGCTGAGGCCTCGGATATTGATGACACTGTTTATTCTCTCTTGGATGTGAGTTTTTCTATTTTAGTTTTGTATTGTGATTGAGGCGTTCTAATTTATTACTGTGTTTATTTAGTTATCAGGGTGTTTGTTGTGTTAATGATTGTGCCTGTGGATGCATAAAGCAATAAGTTACCTCAGTTTCAAATCCGATACCAACATTAAGAAGTTGAGAAACAAGACAATTTTAATATGAATAGATTTAGATATTTCATGAAGTTTATTTACTAAGATAGATTGTACAATCCAATTTTTTAATGTGCCAAGTTGCTTCAAGCTTGGTCCGTCCAACCAATTTTGATAACATTAGTTGCATATGTACATAAAGATGTCTGGACTCTTCAAAGAAAAAAAGCATAAGGTGAAATTAATTAACAGTTCTTCCTTTTCACTCATCAGTTCATCTTTTTTATTAGTTATGTTTTGCTATTGAGAGAAACTGCTCTGAATTCTCCCTCCTTTTTTTTTTTCTTCTGCATGTTGCGGGCTTCCGAAACCGAGTCTTTTGGGGGACAAGATTTCAGTAATGGAGTTCTTACTACAAGCAAATATGGATTGATGTGCACTCACACTCGCACTACATGTCCTTGCATTTGAATAAGAAAATGGTATCGAGTCGCATTTCAAACTCGTTGCATCATAAAATGGTGGTAGAATTAGTGTCTTTGTGCTTTTTGGGTGCAAATGTACAATAAGTATTAGTTTGGTGGATTGATACTGTTTATTCAATTCATTGAATATACAATTCAAATGAATGTCCCCGTATTAGCTTGGTGGATTGCTACTGTTTATTCAGTTCATTGTGATTTAGTAGACATAGATACTGATTTGATATTTACTGTAACATAAATACTTTTGATTTGAATGCTAATTATACCCTTATTATTTTTGTAATATGCAGGGAGTTAGATTATTTTTGAGATAGCTTGTTAGTCACAAAAGCAAGCTCAGATATGGATCCAATATTTTGTAATATTTTGTTGGTCAATTGTGATTGTTATATAACTTTTTTAGTAGGGTAATGATGTTAGCATTATTTAATGATGTTAACTTTTTGAGTAAGCTAATGATGTTGTGCTAAATCATATTCGCTATTTTTATTTATTAGAATTATATAAAATCTGATTACATATAACTAATTTTCAAGCATTTTATTTTGTAATTATTATTAGGTTTAATTAATTATGCAAATTTTTTTTAAAAAAAACTGTAAAATGACATACGATAATGGTCAAAAAGCGTTGCGAAAAGGGTGCGATTTTGATCTCAGTCTCGACATATTTACTTTATAAACACATATTAAAGTAGCTTTTGGGAGTGATTACATGAACTTAATGCTTAATTATGCTTATGTATTGATTATTGAACGAGAACGGATGAAAATGAATTATAATTGCCCAAAAGGAGTAAAGTTAGACATATTCTGAAAGTTGAAGACCAAAGAGTGACGTTTAGAAGTTGAAGAACCTCAATTACAATATCTAAGGACTCAATCTAAACAAAAAGAGGAAAAGGGAACCAAATCACACAAGTGAAAGTGCAATTTCTAGTAATTTAGGATATCATAATTTCACTAAAACTATGATTTTTTATCATCTTGGAACTTTATTTTAGACCTAAATCAAGGTCTGTAAACATAAATCTTTCATTCAATTTAAAAAAAGAGAGGCTAGAGATCCATTCTTAAGGCAAAATCACACATCCATTTACATTGAATCTTCAAGATTTATATTTCAATATGGGATTTGATGGTTGAAAATATAATTTTGTCAAAAAATATACATGCTTTGAAGAGAAGATTGATGATCCATTGTGTGAGAATTGATGCCAAATAATAACAATTGCTAGAATCAATTTCTTCATTCCTTGTATTGAAGCCGATGATTTTTTAATCCTTTTATTTTTTATTCCCACAATTATTAGTGGATAAATAATTGGTTGTGGGGATGAACGATGTAGCTTAGGTTAACGTTTATTTGATTTTATTGATTTCGTGCAACTTTGACTGTGTGTTAATTGTTTATTGTAAGTTTAATTGATATTCAATTGCTTGATCACCAATTGCATGATTTAAGTACAATATTGAAATTGAAAGGAGATATATTTGTTTAATTCATGTAATAAGTGACATAAGTTTTGATAATAGATTGATAGATAATTATAGCCTATGCAATCTGATTGAATTATTGAATTAATGCTTTTACACGTGTATAAATTTACATATGGATATATGAATTTGAGCATATGGGTAGGGTTAGTTTTGCTCAAGAGAGGCTACTAACTAAAATTTGTTAATTTGATTATTAATACACATGAAATGTGTTGAATGAATTAAGATTGAATGAATGCGAATTGACCTATGTGAAACTGGAATTTCTAACCATTTAATCCCAAAAATTATCTATAGATTATTTAATTAGATTAATTTAGTTTATTTTAGTTTTAGATGTCTTGATTTGTTAATTTTTACTACATTAATTTAGATTGTGAAAGTACGTAGTTTACTAACTAAGTTCGATCTTACGTGCGGAATAATACAATTAACAAGCAACAAGTCACTTTTAATTGTTGCTAGATGGTTAAACAAACAGTCCAATTATCCTAAATTTAATTGCCACAGTTTGTAATATGAAAATCAGTAAAAAAAAACACCAATATTGATGATAGAGAAACCCAACTAGGTAAAAACTCCGAAATCAAACCATTTACCTCCACTATAAACAATATGGATTACAATCTGTTTCCATCCTAACAAATTCCACTAGTTCCTACTATTGTAATTCCTGTAATCTCCAAGATATGCTGTTCCTCCAGACTCACGATCTGCTACCGTAGATACTATCTAGTCAAACTGCTAGATCTCCCGATCTACTACCTATAGCTTCCAAAATTCGCTGTAAATGTCAGACTCCCAATCTTCTTCAATTGTCTCTTCCAAGTGGATATCCAGGAATACCTATTCATATTCTTCTTCCTGCACTTATAGTCCAACCTTTCTTAATATCCAGAAACTTTTGAAATCCAATTCAGAAAGTACATTCCTAAGGATGTTTAGGAAGTATGTGTTATGAATTCTTCAATTTGATATTTTCCCCAAACAAGTGGTTATACGATCTCAAGAAGAAATGATGAATCACAATGAAAGAATATGTTCTTGGATATTTAAAGAAAGGTTATATTGTTACTCGAGCGAGAGCTCAGCGACAAACATTCTATTTTATTGCTCGAGCCATGTCCAAAAGATAGGCTAGCGAAAACGCGACGTCGTGTTTCTACTGTTTTCATGCTCGAACTCTAGACTTCAACTCAATTTATACAAATTGTACCCTAGGTCCTTGACTTTTATAACTTGTTACACATTAGTCTTTTTGTCCACAGAATTGTCATTACTTAAAACCTAACAAACTCCTCCTTTGACATTATGTGACAAAACTATACAATAAGTCAAGGATAATAAAAAATCTAAACTACCCAAACTATGTTTCTTGCATTCCTTGTCAAATATGTTTCTTGAAATCAAAAACTCAATACCCAATGTAAAAGCACGTGATACAGGAAATTAAAAAAACTCATGAACACAAATAAGCATGCTAGTTTGAGACGTAACATTAATGTCAATCAAAATACAAATTGAAACATTAAAATCACAAAACATCAAAACTCAAACAGTCTTGTCAATCAAAACACCAACTGAAATATTAACATTAAAAAACATCAAAATTCAAACAACTATACATATGAGATGCAATGCATATTCTCTTCCTTACTGTAAACTTTCAACATATTTTTATGCAGTATACAAAATGTATGTATATCTCTCCTCAACAACCTCTAGACATAAAATCTCATCCTTTGTAAATACTCTCTCTCATCATTTTTGTCACAAATGTCGAAGGAAATTTTTGTTTAACACATAATCATTCAAAAATGCAGTCGATAGCATGCATAAATATAATCAATGTACAGTAAACATTCTCACATTCTCAATTCAAGTTAACATGGAGTAACTTGTATAAGTGACTCATATGTGTAAAAGTGTCACTAATCCTTTGTAAATAGGATTCCAAACCTTAATTTTGTGAGAAACGACATGTTAAACATCACTACTAATAAATATATTCCTCTACTTATGAAAGTCAAACCATTTACAGCGCATTAGAACCTTTAAATGACCCAATTTTTCCAGCTTTTGAAGTTGGTGCCATAACTTTATGAGTATCATATCATATGCTTTTATGTATGAGATCAATGTGCAATTGACGAAAACTATGACATTGATTATTAATTTTCTTGGTTTGATGTCCTTATGCTTCATAATTGATTAATACAACTACAAGTTACGACAATTTTCTTTATTAGGCAGCAAAGAATGAATCAAACTAACACCAAACTAAGTTCACAAATTAACACCAAACTAAGTTCATTCCAATTTTACCCATTCTCTAAGTTCTTTAGCCATAGGGATTGTACTCATAGAACAAATGGTAAAATCCATTCAAAAACAAAAAATCGAAAAAGAATAAGTGAAACTGAAAAAAAAAAACAAACAAACAAACAATGCAGAATGTAAACAAATCCATTGACAAATCCAAACAACGCATAATGTAAGACTTCTCACACTTAGAACACGAGGTAATGTTCCAATAAAAGTTCTTGTTTTCTTATCCAATCTAGCATATTACACATGTGAAAGTATACATTGTTAGTTTCAATTGAGCACCCAAATCAAAAAGCTATGTGTTGACCTATGGTTGACTATAATCTTAATATTTTGATTATAACAAACACGTTAATATTATTTCTAATAATTGATTTTGAGTGATAGATAGTTCAACGATGAAATCAATCAAGTATTGATAAAATCAACACATTATAAATCGGACTCGAAATGAAGAACAAAGTGAAAGTTAAGCATTCAAGTCAAATCATTCGAGACGATAGCGATTTGAATGAGACGATCGAATTGGAACTTAAAGTTTTGCAAAAGACGCAAATCAAGATACAAGTCAAAAGAATGACAAAGTCACGACGATTAGACATTGTACAATCATATGTAAAGGTAAAACATTTTAATACTTGGCAATGAATCGAGACGAGTTCAAGTTTTGATTTTACGATCAAAAAATCACGATACAAAAATATTTGCACAACAATATTTTTCAAAGAGAAACTTTTCCAAACTATTTTTGAAAACTACCAAAAGAAACTTACTTTGAAAAATTAGGTAAAAATATCATTGATTGCAAACAAAACAAAAAGAAAAACGAGTCTGACCAACTCCGGTCATCCGGACGTCCGGCATCCGGACGTCTGGTTTGTCAGTAATGGTTACTTTATTTACCGTTTTGATAGAGTTGTTCTAACGGTAAGTTGGGTCATCCGGTTCTGAACCGGACGTCCGAATGGTCATTAAGTTTGACAGAGATTTTAGCATTTTTCAATGGCTATAAATACCAACTCACCTACCATTTATAAAATAATTTTAGAGCATTCGATTGAGATTATTTAAGCTAAAATTGCATTGATTTCTCATCTTATTTATTATTATCAAATTATTTTTATTTTGAAAAACTTTTGATTGATCTTATTTTTGAAAATCATTTCTCTCATCAAAGTTTTTCATTTCTATTTGTCCTCAACTTATTTATATTTATCTTAAAAGAGAAATATATTTTTTAATAAATTCTTGACATTTACAATATATAAACTTTTCTGCTTCTTCATATTAAAATTTTGATCGATTGAATTAAATTTGAAAAATCAATCTTATTCATCAAAGTTTCTCATTTATCTCTTTCCACTTAATGTATTACAATAATTAAAAGAGATATTTTTTCTTGAGAAGATTTTTGAACCTACATTGTATTTATTTATTTATCTTCTCATTGAAATATTTTGATTGATTGAATCTAAGTTTTGATTATCATATTCATCAAAGTTTTTCTAACATAACACTTGAGCTTTATTCATTGCTATCTATTAAAGTGTTACCCTACTTGTCTTCTTATACTTAATTTTGAATTTATTATTCATTAAGAAGAGAATATTTCATTTGTAAAATTTATTGAAATTGTGGGTCATGTTGAAGTCTCTTAAAGATCAACATTGTATTAGGATCGGTGCTCCTTATTGTAAGTCACCTTGTGGGTCATATTGATATCTCGTAAAGCTCAATAGTGTGGGTCGTATTGAGGTCCCGTAAAACTCAACATTGTATAATGATCGGTGCTCGTTATTTGTAAGTCACTGGAAGAGTTGTAAAATGTTGGATTGCACGATAATAGAAAAGGTCTTGCTCGTGAAGGAGTGCTTGGTAACGGGGGATGTAGATCAAGTTTGGGATCGAACCTCCATAAATATATCGTTTGCATCCTCACTCCCTTTTACTTATCACTTTTATATTTGTACTTACTATTTGAATTAATCTATTTAGTCTTTACTTGCATGAATTTAGATTAATTTTTCGAAAAAGTTTTAAAAATCAATTCACTCCCTTCTTAATTAGTGATTTTTGGGCTTTCACTATGCCATAAGTGAAGGAAAATCCATACAGAGTGTAGCTTAGGAACACTGTAATACTACCGTCTAAGCAAATATTGGAAATCAACTAGCAATATAATCTAACAGTGATCCAAAATGACAAAAAAAAAAAAAGAAGAAGAAGAAAGGACTAGTTAAAACGAGTTTTGCGACAATTTTTCATCTGGTTGGGATCAATTACATAGACGAAAACACAACTAACTACTCATATTTTGCAACAATGCCTTCAAAGATGCCATATGAAACTGAAATCGAAATGAATCGAATCCCATTTATGAAGAACTGAAAAATGAAACCCATTTACGAAGGAAGGTCACACATTAATGATATTGTCGTCGATTTTCGAAGATACCAATGTCGACCTTTTACTCCTTGTTCGCTCGTCGTCAACTGGAGGAGATATGTACTCCTTGTTTGCTCATCGTCAGCAGGAGGAGATCTATATGAGAGAGTGGCTAAAAAGGACAGCTAAGATTTGGATCAAGTATAGAGAGGGTTTTCCTAGATTGAGTCGCCTATGTCGGGAAATGCGGGAGAGTTGGAATGAAACGGGAAATGTCCAGGGTTTTAATTCTTTTTTTAATGAAACGGAAAATGCCTAAAGTTTGTCCTTTTTTTCTTACAAATGATGCAAGAAATTGGTTTTCAAAAAAAAAATGCCAACTATACATTATGGACACTGTTATGGACAGTGTAATATACCTCTAGCATTATCCAAAGTGGGTTTCTTGCTCAGTAAAACCCACATTGCATCTGTACACCCTTCTGTAACACGAGTTGTATAAGTAGCTTAAGTTTTTTCACCAATTTATAGCTATCCTCCAAAATTTAACCTCGTCCTTCTCTATGTAATATGATTTTTTTCATTTCTCGATTCAAATTAAACAATTTACACTTCAATCACCTCATTAAGTTTAATCACAAACTTAAATTTTAAGCGAACAATAACATTGAAAGTTTGCGTGATAATTCATCTTTAAATGCTACAATTTGGTTGGTCCCATTATGATTAATTCCTTGGTCTTTGAAAGCTATTCTCTGTTTGTTGTTGGTTCCTCAGGTTGAATGGTCAATCCACTATCCAAAATTTCAAGCAATTGCAAAAGGAAATTTTCATGAGAAGTCTTCCTTTCTTGTTGAAGATTAGTTAAATTTTTATCATTTTGACCTTTCGACCACTAGAGTTCGTATGTTGCTCCTAACTTGGATTGGGTGTTTTCTCATATGGGTTTTACTGTGAGTATGTATTATCTAAACTTGGGCTGCCAACTCTTTATATCTTTGTATGGCGAAGAAATCACACTCCCTAAAGGCATGTCATCTTCATCAATTTTAGTGTATTTATCCTCTTGGGGAGATTTAATTTATCATGTATTTAGTAGGCCGTTTATGTCCATAGTAATTTCAATGGCAAATCATCATCGTCAACTTTGTTTACACATTGTACTTGAAAATCTAGCAGTCCCCATATCTTCAACATGTCATCATCAACTTCGACATGTACATCATATCTTTCTTTTTATAGTGGGTAGGGCAGATAAATCCACCAAGGATTTGTCGTCATCATTAATTTTGAGATTTCCCATTAAGTACATCATATTAAAAAATTTAAATCAAAGTATTAACTACAAAAACTTAAGTAAACAAATTATTCATCAGCAACAGTTTCAAAAACTTGATCTTATGATTCTGTAAGTATACGGATGGTGATAAGAAATAAAGTGATTTATAAATTCGAATATCATTTCTATATAGACTAAATACTTACTAACAATTTTTATTCTAGATCTAGTTTCAATCTGTTAGGTTTTTAGTATTGCTGATTCTGTGGACAAAATGACTAATGTGTAACACGTTGTAAAAGTCAAGGACCTACGGTACAATTTGTATAAATTAGGTTATGAAACCTAGGGTTCGAGCATGAAAAGAGGAGAAACACGGCGCCGTATTTTCACTAACCTATCGTCTGGACATGGCTCGAGCGTCAAAAACAGAATGTCTGTCGCCCGCTTGTCGCTAAACTCTCGCTCGAGCGATAGTGTACGCTCGACTGTCGCTATCTTCTCGTTCGAGCGACATGTCGATCCGAAAAACCTTAATTTACATTTTTAAATAGATTATTGGGCACATTCAATAAAATTACCCTTTCCTATAAATATCCAAGCTATTGAACGAAATTCTAAGGTGGTTGATTATTATTCTTTGCCTCATATCATTCTTTAAATATACAAGAACATATTCTTTCATTATGATTCATCATTTCTTCTTGAGATCATATAACCACTTGTTTGGGGAAAACATCAAATTGAAAATTCCAAAACACGTACTTCCTAAACATCCTTAGGAACGTACTTTCTCAATTGGACTTCAGAAGTTTCTGAAAATTGAGAGAGGTTGGACTACAAGCGTAGGAAGAAGAACATGAATAGGTGATTCCTGGATATCCACTTGAAAGAGATAATTGAAGAAGATTGGGAATCTGGAGTTTACAGCCGGATCTTGGAAGCTACAGGAAATAGATTGGGAGATCTAGCAGGTTGGCTAGATAGTATCTACGGTAACAGATCGTGAGTCTGGAGGAACAGTAGATCTTGGATATTACAGGGATTACAACAGCGGGAACTAGTGAAATTTGTAGGCTAGAAATGGACTGTAATTCATATTGTCTATAGTGGAGGTAACGTCTTGGTTACAGAGTTTTTACCCAATTGGATTTCTCTGTTATCAATATTAGTGTTCTTTATTACTTTTCTTATTACAAACTGTGGTAATTAAACTTAGGATAATTGGACTGTTTGTTTAATTATCTAGAAACAATTAAAAGTGACTTATTGCTTTTTAATTGTATTATTCCGCACGTTAAGTCGAACTTAGTTAGTAAACTACGTACTTTCAATTGGTATCAGAGCCTTATTTCGATCCCAGCCTTTATTTGACTAGATGAGTCGTTCATTGTCCGTCCCACCATACTTTGATGTCACTAATTATGCCTATTAGAAAGTTAGAATGAGAGCTTATTTGAAATCTATGGATGAGCGTATATGGCTGAGTGTTGTGAATGGTTGGGTTGCACTTAGCTCTACGGTTAATAATGAGGTTATCCCCACTTCCATTGCTAATTGGACTAAGGTTAACTTAGAAGAATGTAACTGGAACAGTAAAGCCTTATATGCCTTCTTTATGACGGTATCCCCAAAAGAGTTTATGAGAGTGTCTATGTGTGAGGTTGCTAAAGAAGTTTGAGATATTTTACAGACCACACAAGAAGGAACTCGGGGTGTTAAAAACTCTAAGTTGCAGATGTTGACCACTAGGTTTTGAAGATATTAGGATGACGGAGGATGAGACATTTGATGCCTTCTACGCTGGCTTAAACGACATAGTAAACTCTAACTTCAACCTAAGAGAGAAAATCCCCAAGCCTAAGATAGAGCGTAAAATTCTTAGATCCATAACCGAGTGTTTCAGGCCTGAAATCACGGCGATTGAAAAAAGTAAGGACATATACTCCATTAAGGTAAAGGAATTAGTTGGATCCCTCCAAACGTATGAGCTGACCTTAGATAAACCTGTTAAAGAAAAATATCTAGCCTTGAAAATCGTGAGAAATACCTGGACCGAATATTCTGATTCTGATTCATCGGATGATGAGGAGTTAGCATACCTGGCTAAAAAATACCAAAAAATATTTAAAAAGAAAAATAACACTCAAAAGAGACACAAATGTAGCCCAAGTGAATCTAGGAGAAAATATAAATCTGTGAGGTGTCATAATTGTCGAGATTTTTGGTCATGTTAGGAGTGAGTGACCTAGCAGTAGGAGAAATTCGAATAAGGCTATGAATGTTACTCTCACTGATAACGATTCTAACTCGAACAATCAGAGTGAAAAATCCACTCGTGAGGAAAGTGGAAAATATATTGCATTTACTTCAAGAGTTAAGGAAGGATCTAACCAGGGAGTGAAAAAGAAGAGGACTTAGATAGTGAGAAAGATTCTGATAATGAGAAATATATTTAAGAGACTTATGATAAGATGTATGAAGAGAGTCTTAAGATTCTTACTAAAAACAAAGCCCTGAGTGCAAAGAATAAGGAAATTGAATTGAAAAATAAGAAGTTAATAGCGCACATTAAGGAATCTACCTCAATCTTGAGTCAAGCGAAATCCATGAATGAAAATTTGGAGACTCAGGTTAAGAACCTCACCAGCGAGCTTGAGAAGTCCTCTAAAAGAGTTAGCATGTTGACCACTAAGAAAGAGACATTAGATATCCAGATTAAGAACCTTCTGAGTGATCTAGAACATTCTAAGTCTCAACTGCTTGCCTTCTCCAGTAGTTCTGAAAAGTTAGATAACATTTTAGAGATGGTCAAGCCGGCTGGAAATAAAGGAGGTCTAGGTTTTAAGGAAAACAGTGCTAGTACTTCTAAGGTTTGTCCATGTTTCAACTGCTTGCCTTCTCTAGTTGCTCTGAAAAGTTAGATAACATTTTAGGAATGGGCAAGCCGACTGGAAATAAGGGAGGTCTAGGTTTTAAGGAAAACAATGCTACTACTTCTAAGACCACATTTGTCCTTGCTACTGACCAGCCTAAACATGTGCCTAACTCCGATTTTAAGGATAAGTGATTTGCTAGACAGATGCCTACTAAACAACGTAGGACCCGTCGACCTAGGAATAGACATCGACGTTCACATAACTTTGGTCTTAGGTTTATCCCTACATATTTTCACCGTGGTGAGTTAGGATACATAAGGCCTAAGTGTCGTCATCTCCTGAACAGAAATAGAAATCGAAACTTAAATAGAAATAACAATCAGGAGTGTGTTGGTCAGATTGACTTCCTTACTAATCAGGTGAATCAATTGACTAAGTTAATGACAAGATGATTGGAAATAGTCCTATCATTAGGCAAGTTTGAATGAAGAAGAGTGATCTAAAAAATTACGAAATAGATCATGGTGCTCTTAAAGGTAAGAGCATACCTAACTGATTGGTATTTTTGGTGTATGCTTGTATTTTATTATTGTGTGACATTAATTTATGCATGCATATATTTGTTTATTTTTTTCTAAGTAGAAAACGCATGCATATGTTTTATTTTTATTGTGTTTGCCATTTTATTTTTTGTTCTTGGTGTATTCATACTTTAAAATAAAAATAACAATAAAATTGAAAATTGAAAATAAAAATGATGAAAGTTTTTATTACAGCATATACGACATTCTTAAATTTACATGTTGTGATCATGTATGGACATAATTAATAAGTTGTATCATAATTTTCATTACTTGCTTGGGTTGATATAGAGTAATTAGTATATATGTCTTCATGTACCATCTGTACTGCACATATTATTATATTGTAATGAGACTTAACAGCATGTGTGAGATTTTAGATGGCAGTCATATGTTAGTAAGTTGACTTTGAACATGAATTGACCACATTTATTAGACTTAAGCTCAAGGTTATCCCCAATAATAAAAAACTAAATATCTTATATTTTTATTCAGAGCCTATTTGACTCGAGCAATTAACCTTGTGGGGTTTCTCATAATTTGGTGTCTATGGTCGACTGACTTGGGTTAATCGACATAAAGTTCGTTACAAAGGTCAATTTAGTCGTTTAATGGAGAAGAATTTGCACTTAAGATGTGAAATGAGCTTAAAATATTAAAATATGTGATAATAAAATATATTCAAAGTCAGAGGGAGAAAAGAAAATATCAAGACACACAACGATATCCAAACTCTGTACAGGGAATTGTGAAAATGATAGAGCTGGAGAAGAAGACGGCAAACATAGGCCGAATATTCTTATGTTTTACTAAAGATTGTGTGTATTTCTACTGGAATGACGTGAAGTCCTAGAAGAAGAAAACCTCGTCATTTGAAGGACAATCTAGTGATTTTTGTAATGGAATGGAATCAAGCAGCATTAGGACTTCTCGAAATCAAGCTAAAGCACCAATTGATGACCTGTTGAAAAGTGTTGCTGAATTAAAGATAGAAGAAGAGGATGTGGAGATCTCATTCAACATAACTATCTGGAAGGAAAAAGGGAAAGTGTGTAGGGAGTAAAATTGATGTTTGTGACACTCATATGATTGTAGCTATCAATCAAACTCATGCAATGGGATATTACTTATGTTTATGTTAATTTTGCGCCACTATCCTTGGTTATGTAAGTGCACATTTGATCTGGCTTCATGTGATATATGACATAAGTTCAGGTAATGGTTTTGTCTAATGTAAATGAGATTGATCTATAATTATTCTTTTGGGAGCTTGGTCATTCATGCATTCTAACCATGTCCTAAATATCCAAACAAATGTGTTAGTATCTTCGTTCGAAACCAAAACACTCCAAGAAGAGTTGATTGCCCATGGTGATTCACCCATACGAAAGGAGCAAAAGGATATCATATTTGTTAGTAAGGTATGTAGTGTCAAAAGTAACGACATTCCCAAATTCCTTATATGCTTCCCGACATCCGTTATCTACCCAAAAAACATTTCTCAAGCGACACTCTTCATCCAAGTCCATACTAAAGAAAAAACCAGGACAACTTGCTTGCATTCTCGAGAAATATGCTTGTATTATAGTAGCATCTCATTCCCTCTCGATAAAATTTCTGCAATCTTTCTCAACACATGCCATTTTATCAAAACTGTCCGCCTCCACTACAGTTGAATTAAAGCTTTTATGCACAAGTATTCCTACTATGTCATTCATCTCAACCAGTCTTTTAACACATTCACTAAGTTGTCGATTACATCTATACAACCTAGACTTAGATTGACTTATTTTATGGTTGTGCTCTATATGTACAATGTTTATTCAAAATATTCCACATGCATCAGAACACACAGTCAATTTGGCTTTACACCCAGTTTCAATTGTTGGCGGAGGATTCAAAGAAGTACTTTTCTTGTGGTTTCGCCATTCTTGTCGACTACAAGTAAAACTTACATACCGTACTATCCCCTAATCTCCACTCTTTTTATTTTGTTGTTAACAGGAAACCCTTCTTGATAAGTATATCTCTTGTAGAATTCAAATACCTCGGTCTCTTCTACAAATTTTATACCAACCTTAGGCACGAAAATCTCATTCTCAACACCTAACATTTCCTCAGCAAAACAATTGCCGCCCACAAAATTAGATGATGTAACATCCATTCCTACAGGAATAACATTTCACATTAAGCTTTAAATTAACAGTATGTATGAGCATCTGTTTTAAAATCAAACATGCAGTGATATGCAAGTAGGCTGGAGTTTAGACAAATATCCAGATTGTCATTGGGTATATTAAAAAAGTTTTACTCCAAAGTTCACGAATAAACAAACTATAACGTGGCCGACGTTCTTGTCAACCATGTTGTTGGAAACATTATGTGACTCTCCATCCTTTTTGGAATCCTTCTCTGTTGAGACGGAGAAAGAAGGAAAATCATATATTAACAACATAACATGGCTCGTCTACCATTGCATTTTGAATGGAAAGAGAAAAAAATTACCATTTGAGCTGGTGGTATTTTCAAATCCACTAGCTAGTACATCGAATAATGAGAGAAATTGCCACGATAAATCATCCATTTCATGGGTATGGGTCGCATTGAGTCGCCTGTGTCGGGAGCGGGAGAGTTGGAATGAAACGGGAAATGCCTAAAGTTTGTCTTTTTTTTTTTTATTGATGCGAGAAATTGGTTTTCAAAGTCAAACAAATGCTAGCTATAACACTGTTATGGACAGTGTAATGAACCTCTAGCATTGTCCCTAGTATCAAGGACCACAGCTTTACCTAAACTTCTTAACCCAATCACAACCGCAGTTTGTCCAACTTCGACCGCACATGGTAAATATTTGTTCAAGTTTGAGTTGTAATTTCCATTCCATTATAATAGTTATTTCAATTGTAAAATAGGCTTGACATTTGTAAACGTTTCGTATGATTCTTCGTCATTTAAACGTCTACTCACATCACTTAGGTTTTTGTTCCGAATACTATTATAGGGGGTATTAGTCTTTCAAACATCTTTCAAGATTTCTAGTGTTCACCCTCTGCACTAGCCAATTATAATTTCTTGCTTTCATCAATTGTTATTTCTTACTTTCAATAATTAATGATCAATTTTCTTTCAATTGATCTCAATTTAATGTTGCAAGTTTTCTATAAACTGTAATCAAATTTTCTTTCCGCAGACTACCGCCGCACGGTGTCCCCTTCTGTGCTAAGAAGAAAGACATCCCGTGAAAGTTGGTATTAGAGCTGCGGCTCAAGACCCTCGATTAGAAAGCTATGGATCCAATTGAATCGAACACCACGAAAGTGGTAGATCCTCAAAAGAGGAATACAAAACAGTGTGTAGATGTGCTTGAGTTGACAATTCGCAGATTGTGCTATGCCGTGGATGGCCTCAAGGAAAAAGTCAAGGTGGCAGAGATGAAAATTCGTAATTTACACATCCAACTGGACGAAAGCCAAAGAGCTTGCACAACAATGACTGAAACTGTTGCTATCCTACCTGATATGCAGAAGGAAATAGAAGCGTTGAGAACGCAATTACATGTACTTCATCGTACGGTGGGCAATGGGAAAGCACCCATACATGAGTATGCTCCCAAACTCAGAATTCCGGAATCGTGTACCTACGGAGGGGCACGCGATGCAAAAGAGGTCGAGAACTTCTTGTTTGATATGGAACAATACTTTCTTGCAACTTCGATCGAAGATGAAGCAATAAATGTTACAACAGCTACCATGTATCTTGGTGGAGATGCAAAACTATTGTGGCGGACAAAATATACTGATATTCAGGCTAACAGGGTCCGAATAGATTCTTAGGATCTCCTCAAGGAAGCGATCAGATCGCAAATTTTCACAGAAAAATGTGGAATATCAGGCCTAACGGGCACTACAAGAACTGAAACATACTATCTCTATCAGAGAGTATGTGAAAGGCTTTTCAGGGCATATGCTGAATATTCGAGATATGTCGGAAAATGATAAACTCTTCACCTTCATGGAAAGGTTAAAGCCGTGGACACGCAGAAACTTCAGAGACAGAAGGTTACTGATTTGAGCGCGGCTATGCGAGTTGCCGAGTGCTTAAGCGACTATCAACCGAAAAAAAGAAAAGATTGATCTTAGGGGAATAGTCAATATATTGGAGCTGGAAACAGACCTTATAGACCCAACTCGAACTCAAATGGGGGAGAGTATTACTCTCAAAATAAGGGAGGAGCCAATCAAGGTACCCATTAGAGTAACTTGCAGATAAACTATCAAAATAGCCATCAAGGAAGCTATAATGGCAGCAGTAGCAATTGGAATAGAGGAAAAGCAAAGGAGGGCAGATCTGATGCCACTCCTAAATTGAAGTACTTTTTATGTGAAGGACCCCACCGGATAAGTAGAAAGGTACCCCGTAAAATTTAGTGTCACTCAGTGAGAATGCTTATCTCCCAATTCGGCACGACAAGCACGCTAACAGCCAGGCGTGAGGCCTATTTTACCAAAGAGTGCACTAATAAAATGATCATATGCATGTATTCTCCCTAACATCCTACTCATAGCGTGCGTGTATGTCCGTTGTTCGAACTTGTTGGCCTATGAATGAGGGGAAGACGACCTTAAAGAGTAGTACTTCGGGAGCTAAACCTGCGGTCAGTGAAAGTTGGCATCAGAACGGGTCCGCTCAAACATGTAGTGTTGTTGCGGAGAAAATATTTTGGGCCACGGATCGTGTCGGTAAGTTGACGAAGCACGATGAAGGAAGTTATGGGGAAGACAGATGAATGAGGGAAGCATTGCACAATTGTCTATATGTCTTTCAAGGAGTTTCGAGGAGTGCACATTGTAGGGCATAATGACGAAAATTGTGTATTTTATTCGACATGCATTGAGGAGCTGCGGTTTGGAGGCCGTCCACCCGAGGAACTAATGCTCAGAGAGGCAGATGGTGAAGGTTGGTGTCGGAGGCGGTAAATACAAGTTACTGCGGGTTTGTGAATGCTCGTCCATGTGGAGGTGGTGCCGTTGTTATTCTTGCAATGAGACAAATGCGTGTTGATGCGAAATTCACTTCTCGCTACGAGGATGTAAGTGAATTTGAATGGGGGAGAATGTCACGCAGTGAGAATGATTATCCTCCCATTTGACATGATAAACACGCTAATAATTAGGTGTGAAGCCTATTTTACCAAATAGTACACTAATGATATGATCATATGCATGTATTCTCTCTAACATCCTACTCATAGCGTGCGTGTATGCCAATTGTTCGAGCTTATCGATTTACGAATGAAGGAAAGGTAACCTCGAGGAGTAATACCTTGAAAGTTAAACCTACGGTATGTCGAACCTTGACTTTTGTTTAAAAATAAAATAAAAATGAAATCAGTTCAGAAGACCTCACGTGAATCCCAGACAATTCACCCTTTCTCCCCAAAATTCTATTGACACCACCGAAACTCACCTCTCTTCTCCATCTCAAGCGCAACACTTATCTTCTCTATCACAATTAAACCACCGATGCCACACCTCCGGCCACAGTCTAAAGCTCACCGAACAAGACTTCTTTGAAATCAAAGCCCACACTTTAAAGCCTATCGAAACCACCGGCGGGATTTCCAGGGGTCGCCTATGCTACGGTTTCACGGCATTGACAAGACTATAGACAAAGGTGCCTTCCATCATCTCCATTTTAAGTTAATGCTATTGGTTATTGGATTTAATCATGATAAGAGGAGATTAATTTTCCTTTGTACACTAAACCCATATGAAATGGTGAATCTTAGATTACCTTGAAATCATTGGATTTATTTTTAAATCCTCGCAAATAAGAGTAAGGAATTAACCTTTGAAGGAGTTTTAAGCACAATCGGCACAGAAGCTGATTCCGATCTAACTTGTTCTTCGTTCTTTTGCTTCGCTGAAAGGATATTAGAATATGAGAGCTCTGAGAAAACCGGCGAGGAGACCAAGCCTACTTTATCTGCTCTCTGCTGCTGCCATTTTCTCTCTCTTCCTTTTCGCCGTACAGTCCTCTTTCTTCATAGGTACTTGTTAATTATCTCCAATTGCCTCATTAACCATACTCGCGTTTGTGTATGCTTCATTGTTTCTGTGTTTTCAGGTAACCCTAAGATTTCTAAAATCAACGAGGAGAATGTTCGGATTTTATCTGATTTTCAGTCCAGTGTTCAACAATGCGTGGTTAGTTATTTACTTTTGATTTGCTTGATCTGCTGCTTTATAATCTGGAGCACGGAGTTTATGCTTGCTTTTTATTGGATCTGTTTGTTTCATGAATTATTAGTATTTCGCTGCTATTAACAAGTGGCGAATATAATTGCTTTTATACTTGGATTTTGCTTCTAGGCGAACAGAGGGCTTGGACTCACTGCACACATAATTGATCATTGTAATTTGGTTCTCAAGTTCTCTCAAGGGACTAACAGTACCTGGGTTTGTCTCTTCTTCACTTGCTCAATTTTATTCCCTCTCCTAGAGCACATCTAGTTCTTATATGACCTTTTTATTTCTTGGGTTTTATTTGCAGTACAATGAACAGTTTAAAATCTTTGAGCCATTGGAATACAAGTATGATGTTTGTGAAGCAATACTATTGTGGGAACAGGTTTGTTTTTGTTATTGATATTATTGTCATTCATCAAGATGCTTTCATATTGCATAAAATAAGCAGTTATTATCTGAAATGCAGTATCGTAACATGACTACAGTGTTGACAAGAGAGTATTTAGATGCTCGGCCTGACGGGTGGTTAAACTATGCAGCAAAAAGGATAGCACAGTTGTATGGGACAACCTCCTTTTCTCTGAATTATTATTGTCATTAAGTACTGCATTTTTCAAGTTGAATTATATTTTCGTTGCCGCTTTTTATTGTTCTCCTGTTTCATTTTGATTATTACAGAGGTGCAGACAAGTGCTATAATATTACTTTGTGTGAGGAACATCTTAATATTCTTTTACCAGCAAAGCCACCCTTCCATCCCCGCCAATTTCGAACTTGTGCTGTTGTTGGAAATTCAGGAGATCTCTTAAAGACAGAGTTTGGAAAGGAAATTGATAGCCATGATGCAGTTATAAGAGACAATGAAGCCCCTGTTAATGAGGTACATTATTGTTATGCTGGTTTTTCTGTCATAGATGATTCTTGTCCCTCTCTCTCTCTCTGAGTGTGTGCGCCCATGTGTGATTGCATGCAGCATGGGCTCTTCGAAATTTTTTGATCATATATTTTGTCACAGCCATTGAGATTTGACGTGCCTGCTCACATGCACATGCACATGCACATGCACGAGCTCTGCAATTTAGAAAGTTCTATTATCATTCACATGTGCACACACGAGCTCTATGATTCAAAAAATTCTATTATCGTACATTATGTCAAAGCCAATGAGATTTGATCCTTGCGTACTCTGAATGTGATTAGCCTTGTAACTCGATTATCATTTATTTGCAATCTCAAAGCAGAATGATTTTGACTTTTGGTGTGTGAAACAAAATGAAAATTTTGTTTTTGCTTCCTATAATCTGTTTATTGTATCTTACTTCATTGGTTACATTCTTCGAACTATTCAGCTACCTGATTCTAAGTTCTTTTTTTATTTTTTTTTTCCACAAGGTGTTTGGAATGTCTTATAGAATTACTTTATAATTTCTTCTCTGTCCATGCTTTACAGAAATATAGCAAGTATGTTGGGCTGAAGAGAGATTTTCGCCTTGTAGTGAGGGGTGCTGCGCGTAACATGATTTCCATTCTCAATGGTTCAGGTAAGTTATATCAGTGTCTATTAGTCTGAAATATTTCACCTCTATTATTTTGCTATTCTTTGTTTACATAATCCTCCTCCACATCCTCCTAGTCTGTCATGCTTTCCCACTATTCTCGTGCCTATTTGTCTTCATCGTATTTGGCAAGGAAACTTAACCTTAGAACTAAAGGGAAGGGTTATATGAAAACATCGGATGACACCATAGACTAATGGGGTTTGACCTTGATATGGTATCAACTTAATTTGCTATATTATTTACTAAAACTACTGATCTTCTCATCGCATATTTTGGTTTCCATCGTGGCCATTTTATAAGATTAGTTGTTGAGAGATGCTAGCTACCCTGATCAAATATAATTCAAACTTCATGCCAACCTGTCTCAGTGACGAGAAGTCCTCTTAAGGGAAAAGAGAAGAAATAAGAAGGCAATGAAAGGAAATTTTGCAGCAACGTGTGATATGTGATAGTTACCTGTGCTTACTTTCTTATTTCTTTTCTTGCAGATGATGAGGTGCTTATAATCAAAAGTCTTACACATAGAGACTTTAATGCAATGATAAAGGTAATTATTACGTGGATCATAAGCATGATTAATGTTTTCTCTGAATGATCAATAATCAAGATGAGATTCTCGGAGGGAATGAGTCATGACAGTACATTTAGTTTGTATGTTCTTCTAAACAATTTATAAGACCGTACAATGAATGCTTGCTTCTCCCATCCACTTTGACTTTGTACATATAAGTTAATCCCTTTCTCTGGTTGGCGGTTGGGGTTGGGGTTGGGATTTGGCATCGATCCATTACATGAAGTCTTACCTTGAGACAATACAAGACAAAGAGCAAATGAAATTCTTAAGATGTAGATCTTAAAAGCAGGACCTTGCATTCGAGTAATAACATAAGCAAATTTTCTTGGATCTGAGTGGAATGAAACTCGACGTTAAAATTTGGTCACAGTTCAAGTTTAGCTCAAGAGTCTACTACGTATTTGCTTCTCAAAAAAACTTAACCGAATCTAGATGTGATGAGCTTGTACATTTTCAGTTGCTTTCTTCGTACAGATAAAATCTTCAATGAAATTGCCAATAATGGTTTTGGAATATGATAAAATGTTCTTATTATTGAGATTTTGAGAAAAATTAAAATCCATGTGATGGAGCCTTTCGACATGCTTAAATATTTGTTGAAGTGGATAAAAAGGGAGAACAAGAGAAACAACGTGGCATTATACATGATATAGAAAATGTGTAAAGCTGATCTTTTGTGCATTGAATACGAAACTTGCTTCTTAACAAAGAAAAAGTAGTTTTTTTGGAATCAATATTAACTCTTGAGTTTCAATTCGAAGTTGAGTTTTTTAGTGCTTAAATATGTCTTGAATGTCTAGGCTCACAATTTATTATGTGTTTGATGCAGAGGATCCCAAATCCAGTGTATCTCTTCCAAGGTATTGTACTTCGCAGAGGTGCCAAAGGAACTGGAATGAAATCAATAGAACTGGCACTTTCCATGTGTGAAGTTGTTGATATATATGGTTTCACTGTTGATCCAGGCTACACTGAGTGGTCAGTTTAACCTTGCCTATATGATTTGCATATCATAAAGTTCCTGCTCACAATTTCAGAACTGTAGTTTTACTTATTATTGTTCTGGTGGTTTTGGTACCACTTATCTATTTTATGGCACTAACTAATGATGTTTGCACGTGTTTAAATTTTGCATATGTAGGACCAGATACTTCTCAACACCAAGGAAAGGACACAATCCACTTCAAGGAAGGGCTTACTACCAGCTTTTAGAATGCCTTGGTGTAAGGATATTACTTTGTTCCTGAACCTTTTCTCTTGTGAACAGAAGACCAAAGAGCTTTCTTGGAATGTATATGTCTTCGTTCAACATCCAAAATTCAGTATTATATATGCTTAACGTGGAAACTAAAACTTCCAGGTTATTAGGATCCATTCTCCCATGCGAGCTGAAAGGAAGCAGGACTGGACAGATGTGCCTACTCGAGAAATGATAAGCAGAGCTCATGCAGCTGCTGTGCGCGTGAAGAAGAATCAATCTGGTGAAGACGGTGACTTGGGTCAATTCCATAACTGTAAAGTGTGGGGCAATGCTCATGGAAGTGGGCCTACCTCTGGATCTCCAGATATGAGTGATGTCAGGAGGAATTCGAATTACAGTAAATGGGAAGTCATGCCTTTTGAAAAATTAAGAAAAGGAGCTCGGGAGCATTTTATTCAGATGGAAGGTGTCTCGATGTACAAAATGGATGGCAATAAATTGGATGATCTAGTTTGTGTGAGGCATTCCTCTAAATCCTAGGCGTAAGGAGAACAATCAATGGAGGCTTAGGCTTGCTTGTAGGATGACGTATTGACAATGGAAAGCAGAACCAAATTAAATCTTGTTCGTTGTGAAATTTACAATGACAGACCCATGATGTGGATTCTTACAATTTTTCTGCAAGACCGCCTTTCTGTTTCTCCGTTTGATCGATGGCCTTGCTAATTTGATGCTGTGCTTTTTCAAGGAAGAATATATTCCTGAAAATGTTATGATCGTAACATTGTATGTATTAACAGTACGGTTTATTAATATTTAATTTATTGGTAGTGTTAAGTATGAGAGGCAAGATATTGAGGGAAAGAGGAAGGAATTGATTTCAGGATCACCATATATATTCTTGATTATGTTTATGAATTCACACTTTTTTATATTAATAATACGATTAGTTGATGGGCGTATTATTCAGTGGAATGCATTGTAAATGTGTGGTCCTGTCTCGAGACAGAAAAGGGAAAAGAAATAGTTTCTTGATTTTGGGTTCATTATCCAACTTTGAAATGTCTACCTGATGAATTCACTAGCATGAATCAAAGCGTCCAGAACATTTTCTTCAATCAGAGCAACTGAAACGCCTCTAGCTCCCGAGTGCAAGCTTTATTTATGTACTCGTCCCAGCATTACATAGGCAGGCAGCAGTCTGGCGTTTTGTAATTAAATGGAAACAAATAAGTGAAATGGGCACCCTCAAAAAAATGTTACGCCCACAAGCACAAGAATCGCCACTACACACACACCCAATGTAACCCTCATTACATATTCTGTCTTCTTACCCCATGATATAAGACCATAAGAAGGTATATGTAAACTTGGTACGGATATAAATAAAGGATGCAAGCAAACTATGCATTGAGATAGAAGCCGAGAGAAACAAACAAATAATCCTCCTTCATTAAGCAGTAACGAGGTTGGTGGGAACATTAATAATTTTTAAAGGAAAACAATTCGCAATAGAAAATCAACCATAGATTCTCAAAATGAAAATGCATTAAGACAAACGAAACTAAACTGTTAATTTTAATCCTTATTAGTTCTCTTACTACCATTAAGAACATCATCAGGTACGACCTTGAGGAGCTTCCGTTGCTTGGACTTGGCAATCTTCTTAAGAGTCTTGGGATTTGTAATTTTCTGAAGCTTAGTCCCTGACCTAAGTATGTTCTCCTGTTTTTTCTTCTCACGTTCCTCTTTCTTTTTCCGCTTCTCCTGTTTGTTCTGTCGTATTTCCTCCTTCAGCTCGTTCATTCTCTCCTTGTACGCTTTCTTTATCTCCTTCTCCTTCGCTCTCTGCTCAAATGTCGTTCCTTTTCTACTCACCTGCACCGCAGACGACCGCCGCGTCCTTGCCTGCTTCCACTTGCGGCCTGACACCTTTCCCGCTATCACCCCGTCGTACGTCGCCTTTCCGAAGGATGGCTTGTTGGGATCTTCAGAAGAAGGAACTGCCTGTCTCTTCAATGGAGGTGGATTCCCGTTGTCCACGTCCATGCCGTCATCCTCAGGAGAAGGATTCAATAGTTTTAGCTTATCGGCTTCTTGTTCGGCTCTCTTTCGCTTGAAGGTCTTGCCGCCGAATCCCTCGTCTAGGGACCTAAAATCGATCGTGCACGCCATTGGAAGTAAACCCTTATTCTAGGGTTTCCAATATTTTGGAAAAAGATATTGTAAGGGGATCTATATATGGAACGCAGAAAATGGGTACATCGTTTGCTGGGCTTGGGTTCATTAGATTAGGCTTTGCCATCCTAACTAGTTGTTGGGCCTCGCAAATCAAGTCGGGAAATTTTCATTATGACCTATCTCAAATTTGAGAAATATATATATATATATA
>CAIGRB010173216.1:10347-23567 GCA_903798255.1 Fraxinus quadrangulata | reverse complement strand
CCCTTTCCTATAAAAGAATATTTTGTCATCTTGCCTAATAGACATGATTCGCATTTGTCAAATGATTCTAAATCTTTTGATACCAAGTATCCATCTCTATGTAACTTGGAAATGAGTTTCTCATTTACATGACCTAGTATGCAATGCTAAAGATAGATATTTAAATGGCTTAATATCTCAAAATGTCCTTACGTTTGACATTTATTGTGGAAAATGTCCTTACATTTCATTTTTTTGCATCTTCGTCTTTATTTCATCGTTTCATTGCGAAAAACGTCATTTTCACAAATTTTCAATGTAAAATGACTAATATTCCCTCATATTTAAATGGAAAAATTGTAGCAACGATCCCAAATGTTTTAAATTTTTGCAGACTTTACCCTAACATTTGTTTATCTATATAAATTTTAATACAAAAAGGTTAAAAAAAAAAAAATGAAATCGGCCCCCACCGTCACCTACCCAGCGTCGGTCGCTAACGCCGGCCATCACCTTCATCATCTCCACCACAATTCTTCTTCCCCAACGGCAACCCCACTCTCTCCACCCTCAATTTCAGTTAAAAATAAATAGTCAAACACACAGCAGTGGTACCAGGAAGAATGTCATGTTTTTCTGCAGTAAATTGAAATGAAACTGATGGATCTATCTTTAGTGGTGGATTTGAAAACATATGCAGTAAACATAAATGGATATGAAATTCTAATTTTCAGTTTTTTAATAAAACCCAAATAAATCTGAAAAACAAATGTTAGTGGAATCTGGATCTGAAATTGGGGAGGGTGGGATTGAAGGTGGTTCAGTTTCTTTGTATCCTTCAATGGCAGCCATGTTTCACTCCAGCGACGTTTGACTCCAACAACAATGGCTGCCGGCACTCATTATTTTCGGTGGGTATTCAGTGGCAAACATTATTTTTAAACAAAAATGTATGCACCTGCATTTCACTAAATAACACCTGGGCAAATTCTATTGACCCAATGGGTTGAAATAAAAGGGGGAAAGGGGAAGTGAGGTTCAGTTCTAACCAAACCAAAACATGGATAATGAAATAGCATCTGCATCGTCTCCTCATCTGCCCATATTCCACCGGAACACCTCGCTTCCCAAATCGAATTTTCAGTTTTTGGTTGAGGGTTCTTTGTAGGGAAGAAGATGAAGATGGGTGGCCGGCGGTGGCTGATGATTCCAGCGGTGGGGTTGATTCCGGCGTGGCCGACGGGTGGCTGAAGATTTCTGGTTTCGATTTGATTTGCGGGTAGGGTCGGGTGAATTTTATTTTATTTTTTAAGGGAAAATGTGAAAAAATGTAAAATTCAAATTTTAACCTTTAAATATTTTAATAATTTATTTGGGCTCATTTGCACTTTTTAAATAATTTAGGAGTAAGATTGTAATTTGTATTTTTTTTTCTCCTCTTTTTATTTTTATTATTTTTAAACAGAAGGGTTTATTGGTCATTTTACAACAAAAAATGATGAAAATGATATTTTTCGCAATGAAACGATGAAATAAGGATGAAAATGCAAAAATAAAATAAAATGAAATGTAAGGACGTTTTGTGTTATTAAACTTTATTTAAATCATCATTTTTATGTCTTTTAAAATATTATTGCATTATTTTCTTACATAACTTGAATATATTGCAAGATCATGTTATGTAGTTATGGAGAATTTTTCCAGAACTTTAGTAATGTAGGTTTGTTAAATTAGAAATAGGGTGTTAAAGTGTATATCCAACCAGGGTCAAGGTCCTTTATTTCAAATTCAGAATTTAATTTACCTTTAATAATCTAAACTTCTTTTATGTTGTATCATTATAATAGCATGTTATCAACATATAACCCATGTTTGATACGAATTAATCTAAATTTTAATATCAATTAAAGTCAATAATTAATTGTTAACCACATAATTTATGAGTTTCACATCTTTTCAACCACATATTTTATCAATTTTTTTTAAAATTTACTAAAATTCTAATTTTAATCCCCATCAAATGGGGGCATAGTAAACAAATAAAGAGAATGAGGACTCCACTTCCTTTAAAATAAAAAACAGTGATCAAAACTATTTTTATTAAACCCAATACTCAGATTTTTTTTTTTTTTTTTTAATAAGACACTCTATTTCCTTCTTACCTGTTTCTTCAAAAAATTTGGATTCGTACACACCATTTTTTCTAAATCGCCATGTAAAGAAAATGTTTTTACATCAGATTGGTCCAAAACCCAACTGAATCGAGCTACTAAAGCTAGAAAAATCCTAATGAGTGCGTATTTGACTATATGAGAAAAGATCTCAATACCCCTCTTTGGGGTAAAACTCTTCGCCACCAATGTAGCTTTATACTTTACATCATCCTTATTCTTCTATCCTTTAATTTTTAAAATCTATTTGCAATCTACCAATTTGTGTCCTCTTGGTTTATTAACTAAAACCTATGTTTTGTTTTTAGTTAAGGAATGCATTTTTTCTTGCTTTGGTGCAAGCCAACACTTGAATCTTTTGAGTTCATTGCTTCCTCATAAGAAGTAGGTTCTAAACTTACAAAAGTTTGAATGTTAAAAGCATACACGAAGTCAGCTTCTCCAAATCTTGCTGGAGATCTAATGTTTGTTCTTCTTTGCCCGTCTCTAGTCTACTCATAATTTTCTACTCAAGATTGTTCTTCTTTCCCAGTCTCTAGGATATCAAGATTATTCTTCTTTCCCCGTCTCTAGTCTACTCATAATTTTCTAAGGGTTGGGGACCTGGTTCTAGGATATCAAGATGATGTTGTTGTCCATGTTCCTCTTCTACTTGGTTTTGAAGTTCTATTTGCTCTTTAGAGAAAGGAAAAAAAAAACATGTTTTTGGGATTTAGGTTCGAACTTGCCCTTATCGTGATGTGCATAAGTTGCACATCTAAACACTTTAAAGTTTGGATAATCTGGATGAGTTCCATTCCATAAAAATTATGGAGTTCCAAAGTTAGCTGCACTAGATGGGCACCTATTTATGAGATAGGTGGTTGTTTTCACAGCTCCCCCAAAATTGGTTTAGGTAAAACTGAATTATGCAGCATACATCTAACTTTTTTCAGAATGTTTTATTTATTCTTTGTGGCACTCCATTTCGTTGTGGAGTATATGTAACAGATTTATGCCTCATGAATATACCGGATTCCTTACACAAGTTGTAAAAGTCAATATTGCAGAATTATAAATCGTTGTCATTCGTTAACACTTTAATCTTCTTAATTGTTCGATTTTTAAAGAAAACATTCCATCTTTAAAAGTCGGAAAGGGATCAGTTTTTGATTATAATAACAATGTCCAGGCTTTCCTTGAATAGTCATCTACAACTAAAAACAGGAACCTAAAAGCAGTAAAAGTACTTACAGGGACTGGCCCTCAAAGGTCTGTATGCAATTATTCAAGTATAGAAGTGGATTTGATAACTCCGATTTTAAATGAAATCTTACTTTACTTTCCTACAATGCATTACTCACAAAAGGGTAATTTTCCAATTTCATCTTTACCAAAAACACCCATCTTTTTGGGAATCTGTAGGCCTCTATAACTAATATGACCAAATATTTTGTGCCACATATTGGACTAGTCATTGTTATTGATAATGGATTACAAATTTTGTTGCAAATTGAGTCTCTATGGTCAAATCGTTATCTTACTCCTTATGGTTTTTTGTCAAGTCATTCATACCCAAGACATCTACCTTAAGAAACTTAAGTTGAATTTTGAATTCGAATGAAAATATTCTTTATAGATCGTACAAAATACTTTCCACTAACAGATTATTAACTCAAGAAAGATCCCAACCCTTTGTTATAAGAATTAATCTATTTGTACAACATTGTTGACAATATTGGTTGTGCCAAAAAGATGTTGAAAAGATGAATTGTTTTTTAAATTGTCCAATGACAACATGTCATGTGACACGTTTTCAACAATGTTGTTAAAATTATTGTACACCAAGCATTGTTCTTGTTGTAATAAGAAGAAAGAAAGAACCTAAAAACTAGAATGAGAGACAGAGAGGAGAAAATCCTAATGATGTTGAATCTGTTCCACCTATTACAATGAGGCAATCGTGAGTCTTAAATTAGAAGTCTCCAAAACCTCCAATCCAACCGTCCATCTTGTCACGTTTCTTCATCATAGTCAAAACATGTATGTATAATAAGTTTTAACTTCACAGTACACGGACTGCGTCACTTTGTCACGAACTTGGACTGGACCATCATACACTGAGATCCCTTGTTTGGGCACCATTAAAAATACATTTTTGAAAAAAAAAAAAAAAAAATCATTTTTTAATAGCAATATTTAGAAGAATGCATAGTTAAAAAGTATGAAAAAATTTTGAGTTTATGTGTAATATTATTTTTTACTGAAAAAATTATGATTGTAAATAAAAAGGAGAAAAATGTGTTTTTTGAATAAGGGAGCCCAAATAGGGGCTGAATCAAATGTTCGGCATACCCAACAACTCCATTGCGTATTTGATCAATCAACTTGACTGGATACTTGATTAAGGAAGAAACATAAATTGAAATCGTTTTTTTTTTTTTCCTATTGTCACCGTTGATATGTTGACAAGCGCGGTGCACCTATTTCCTCTTGTATTTTGAATTCTATTGAAATTACAAGTTGAGTGAGTGTATCACAGCGCATATGCCCATGGCTGTGGGCCTTAAAATTCTCAGATCCCTTATGAAAACGAAAAGACAGAGCTTGCTAAGTTGCTACATTTAATTTAATTTGATTGTATTAGAGGGATAAACTTTTCCTTTTATCCATGCATGTGATGCTAGTCATAATTGTTTATTTATGTGATCAGATAGTAAATTTCTAGATTTATTTTTTTATTTTTTTTCCAGAACCCAAAAGTTTTGGCATTAGCCATATTGATATCTCAATCCAGTCAAGAAGTGGTTACTAATTTGGGTTAAGCTAGGGAAAGCTGTAGTCTCTATCTTTCTGTTTCGGTATATGAGAGGCAAATGGTCATGTTCGGTGCGTAATCCTAGACCAGACAATTCTATAGTGTACAAGTTATCATGTAGTGTTTATGTGGCTTCTCGTCACTTGCTATTGAAGAAAATTTTATAAATTTATTTTCGTACTCAAAATTCGAAAAGCCCACGGCTTCATCCCAACCTCTGCACGTGTAACCAGAAGTGTCCCTAACATATGCTTTTACCTCACTCTTAATCACCATCTTCAGTGTTAGTTGTAGAATAACCTCTCTATTATTTAGCTCCTTCTATATCCAATCTCATATAATTTAAACCATTTTAAGTTAATTACTAGACACTAATTTTGTGCAATGTCACTCTAGAGCTAAACCAAGGGTCAACTTGCTCCAACAATGCTCTAAAAACCACCTTCTACACGCCGCTCAGTGCATTACAAACCGATATCTTGTTTATTGTCAAAGATCCCATCAACTTGGTTTGTTTACCCTTGGAGCTATAATGTACAAGTTAATTTACATGAGCACCATCTACCAATATTTTAACTGATTGATCACAAAAAAACTATATATAAAAAGTAATATTATTAAAATCACTAATTTTACAACATTAGTCTATGTAGTGCTAAGTGACATTAAATGTGTCACTTAATTTTGTGTTTCATTGAGTCTTTCACATAACGACATTTAGACTAATGTTATAGTATCAATGGTTCTACATATTATTGTTCATTTAAAAATCGGAAACCCAAAAAAGAAGTTAAATAAAATTATGAGGATCAGACAAGAATGTGGTAGGATTTGCTCAATCGGGCCATTTTTCTTGGCGACCGGTCGAAATGGGATTAGATTATATATATTAATTATTAAGTTAAGCCAAAATCAAAGAAATAGTATCAACTTAGCCCCTGTTTGACACCCATTTTGGGTATAAAAAAAATTTTGGAATAGTGATTGATGGAAGATTGTGTGGTTAAAAAGTAAGGAGAATTTTTGGGTTTATGTGTAATATTATTTTATTGATAAAATGTGTGGTTGAAATGAAAAATGAGAAATATAANAATAGTATCAACTTAATGAGGTTACTTAAAGATGTTCCTATATGTGGTGGCTATAAATTTTCTTCCATTATCATTAGTACTATATATGATAAGGCATGTTTGGCTGTCCATGACGACTTGACTAGATGGAAAAATACAACATACATTATTTTATCATTTTTTTGATTCTTCCTTAATATTAGTATTGTTGAGTTAACGTTGCCAAATAACACACTCAAATTTGTTAAGATGGAAACTTTTAGAGATAGGGTTCTGTCGTGTGGTAGCATTCTGCTCCTTCCTTTTGATTTGTCTCTTATAGTTGTTTGTTTGGCTGTCATGAAGTCATGTGAATGTCTAGGCCCACCCTCTCCCTCCCTATTCCCTTTTAAAACACCTTTTGATCGCTGCTCATTAGGCCCTTTTACACAACATTACCATCTTCTGTTCACTTCCCTCTATAGCTCTCAATCTCAAACCTATAATTCTTTCATTGGATCATATAATCAAGAAAACTTTTCATTTCTTCGCCCCCGCCTCGCGAAGAAAAATCCATCTAAATGACTCCAATGAACCTTAATTCGTTACCTTTTGTTCTCGAACGAAATGAAGAACACGATGATCAACACCCCTCGATATTTGGTGCAAACCATCAAATTGCTTCACCTTCTTCACTCTCATGCCATTATTTCTTCAACTCAACTCAAGATCATGCAGAATACTATCACCATGAATTCTACCAGCCTCAGAGGCATCAAGAGGTATAAAGTTTTATGCTTGCTCATGGTTTTCATTAAATACCAAATTATGCTGATGATCCCTTTGATCGGGATGATAATTATTCCCTGTTATCTAATCTTATTGTACTATAATGATCCCACAAATTCCTTTGATATTTTAAACGCAGGATGTCAATTATGCCTGTGGTGGTGGATCATACAACATTGAAAACAAAGAGGATACTGGTCTTAAATTAACTCTGTGGAAGAAAGAAAATCCATCTGAAAGTGTATGGGAGAATACTATTAGTCCAGTTAAGTGGATGTCGTCAAAGATGAGATTGATGCACAAGATGAATAATTCAGATCGTGTTGATCTAAAATTAACTAATAGTGGTACAAATAAGTTTAAAAATCATCAGAAGCAGCCAACCTCATCTTTGGAAACTGATTTAAGCAGCAACAGTTCTTCAAACAATAATAGCCCAATTAGGGTTTGTGCTGATTGTAACACAACCAAGACCCCCCTTTGGAGAAGTGGTCCCAAAGGTCCTAAGGTATACTTTTTTTCTCGAATTTTTAATGCCATGTTTGAGAGATGTTATATTACACGGCACTTATTGGTCCTATTGGACAATATTAAATAAGAAAAATAAGCTATCCAGTATCAGTATTGAGGAGTCAATTAAAAGAAATATATCTTAAATATAAATTGTTAGTTTGCTAAATTTTCAATCACCAATTTGTGGGTTTTTCTTTCCCATCTTTTTTAGTCTCTCTGCAACGCCTGTGGGATTAGGCAAAGAAAGGTGAGGCGAGCCATGGCTGCAGCATCTGCTGCTGATGCTAACGGGATGGCCAATACGACTGAACCATCCTCTATGAAGATCAAGGTTAACCACAAAGACAAGACTGGAAAAAATGGACATGCTGCACAACTAAGGAAGCATTGCAAAATCGCTGCAGGACCATCCAATGATAAGAAGAAACTCAGCTTGGAGGATTTCTTGATAAATTTGAGCAAGAATTTGGCCTTTAACCAAGTATTTCCACAAGATGAGAAGGACGCTGCGATCCTGCTAATGGCTTTATCTTCTGGTCTTGTCCATGGTTGATTCAATTTCTACAAAAATCGGAGTGTGTTTTCTTGATTTAGCTAGAAGTACTATGATTAATTAGATTTAGAAGCACGAATGTGAGAGAATGAGTGAGATTATTTTGTCATAATTTAATTTAAAAAATCTTAATAAATTTGTGTGGCAATCTTGTAAACCTTTTAAAGGATTTGGACAAGTTGATATGTTGGATCTCTTGTACAATATCCATTCCATCAGTTAATGCTATCAAACTAAATCAATTAAGTATTAAAACCTTTTTCTGCTACATTGAATTTTCTTGATCAATTTGGTTCTTTATAATTATTTGTCATATGCATGAGGTACTTAAATATATTTTTTTCATTTTTGATGAATATATGAAAAGGCTACATACGTTTCTTTAACGAGTTCAAGCTTTTGTTTTAGTTATTTAATTACCCTTTTCACTAAAATTGATAATTAATTAAGGTGTTCATGATAAAACTAATTTAAGAATGCGTCACGCCTCCTTCTTCAAACTCGAATTTGTATCAAATCAAGGGCTCCTATCTAGTCGCTGAAATCAATAAATTTAAAAGATCACCTAACAATTAGGATATCTCATAATAAAACTTTCTTTTCATGTGGCTAACATTGATTAGAACAATGGGACAAATATGTACTACGAGAGACATACCAAAATTTCTCATTTCTTTCACTAAAGACAGTTTCAACAAAAGAAATGATAAGTACTTGGCAATATGCATGATATAATAGATGCAGTTTTATCTTTTGGTTATATACATAATGCCAGGGTTTTGGGGTGTATTTAAATTTTAAAAGAGGATCTGCAACAAATGTTATGACAGAAAATAAGTTGACACTAAAAAGCTTTTGATCTTATTATGCGGTTGGTCTGGACTTGTAGTACATCAATCATGATTGTGATGATTGGAAATAACAATAAAAAAAACAGCTTTTAGACTTGTGAAAAGTCACCTAAAGGACACCACTCTTTTAAGATATTACATTTTTAAAACAACCCCGCTACAAACACATTTTGTGTGTGTAGAAAAAATGGAATAATGAATAGTATTTTTTAGAAAATGTGTGGTTGAAATTTAAAATAATTTTATTGATTTGTATGTAGAATATTTTATTGGGTGAATGTATGGTGGAGAATATTACTGTAGCAAATAATATTTTGGAATAATAAAAAACAAATGGAGCCTTATTTTGATAGTTTTTTAACACTGTGTGAGGTAACAGACTTTTTTTTATCCTTAATGTCAATAACATTTAAAACAATTCATGGCATAGATTTTTACACCTCATACAATGCCTATCTTAATATATATATGTTAAATGTACAAATAGCATTTCTCTTTTTAAAAAACAATTGAAACCTGATTTTGGGTTCCTTGTGCTTCTGACATTAAACTTTTCTTTAATATTCTCTAAACAATACGAATACACGGGGAGGACTGAATCCGAGAAGACCGTTGGGAATAAGGAATATCATTAGTTTATTCTATAATATCTTACTAATTTCAAACATTTTACTGTACCCATATTCATTGTTAGGGACAATTGCCAATTTCGCCCTCAATGCATTTTCTTCCCTATTTACTGATTCACATGTAGTTGCATAATGGGGTAGAATTGATTTTTGAATACTTGAACGTCATGTACTTTAATCAAATTGGTACAACTGCAGCTTTATCTCAAAAACGCGTGGGGCCGGTTGACGGAAAAAATCGATTTATTTTTTTTCCCCCAAAATATTGCACCTATACAGTGGCTTAAACAACTAATGTGATATTTATTCAAATGATAAAACACAGTAAAATTATACTTTTTAAGCACATAACCCAGCAACATGTCGGTCCAAATATTTTCTTGTAGATAATATTTTTTGTTAATCGCAATTTGTTTAATTGCTGAAATTGGTATCAAAATTAAGAAGATTACTATGGAATTGAATGGAAGAATAGATGAAGATCACTTGTTCAAAGACGTAGTGATTTATGAGGAAATAGTGGAGATTGATAAACTAGATTAATCTATGACACATAATTCAATGGTGGATCTTCTCAACGGAGAGAGAATGATGTTGTCGGGTAATCGTTAGATATACGGCTTTATTCGTTTCGAATTTGGGTTTTACACATTTTTATTTAGTTGATAATTTATTTTATTAGTTAGGATTATGTATATGTTCGATAAAAGATGAAGGACTTGTCTGGCAATTTTAATTAGGTTTCTTCGTTAGCATTGGTGGAACATTGTTTCTCATTATGTTTGATTGGATAAAAATTATCTTGAAAGTTTCTTAATATTTAGACGATTATCAGATATTTAATTTTGTGAATCAACAAATTCTTGATTTTCCAAATTCTCAGTATTCTAACGAATCAACAAGCATTTGGACGCGTTATTCATTCATGTATTTTTGTTGCATCATATATATTCCACAATTGACATTTAGAATAAGAGACGCGACACAGGATCAAAAGTCTTTAATTGGAAAGAAATAATTAAAACCCTGTAGATATAAATTTCATAAAATTTGAATCTCTTCCTTTAAAAATGAAGACAATTTCTTCATTCAAAGCTTTCATTTTCCAACACAACAGTTTATCTAACTAACTCATATCAGAGCCGCTGTTTGCTAAAAAAAATCAGTAAGCCTTGCCAATTGTATAGTTCACTTTTAGATAATATTGTACTTGAAAGGGACCAGTACCTCTCTTAGAGATTAGATGAAAGAATCTGATTAGACAACCTCATCCACATGTAACTAATGATGCCAACTTTCCCAAGAAGATGAGGATAATTTTAACGGATTAGCCTCGATCCATATACATCTATAGTACGAGTAGGATTTGTTGGGAAGAGAGCTGCTTGATGGCCAGGGCTCATGTGGCCCTGGCCAACCAGGGCACCATCCCCCACCAATAGGGTGCATCATGTGGCCCTGTCCAAGTAGTTTTATTTTTTGTTGAAATTTTATTTAATATACATAGTAAAAAATAAAACAATTTCAATTCTCACCACAAATCGGCTTTATGTTTAGATAGAAATTACGATAAGAATAATATCTTTTCTAATTTCTACAAACTCTTTTGCTAATCTTGAAATACGAACAATCATGAGTTACAATCCACAATTGTCCAATTGTCCAACTTTCAATAAAAATCCACACAAGGAACAAGATGACAGAATTAGGGTTTTTTTGTGTGCTAGCAATATATTGATTGTGTTGTATTATTTTTCAAACCATAATAGCTTATTAATAGAAGTTTAAGTGGGTTTGACTTGACACTTAAACTTAGAATAATGTTATTTATCATTATAATAATGAAATATCGGTAATGTGAGAGTCTATGTGAAATAATGGGATTGAGAAGTTCAATTTTTATGAGATAGAGAGGAGGGAAGGAGAGAGAAAAAATATAAGGAATAATGGATTGCCACATCACCGATTTTACATCATAATGATAATAAATAACATTACTCTTGAACTTAACACATTTCCAATGTTTAATTACTTATTAAACATGGTCCATTTATTAATGAATCTGATTAATTAATTTGGCTCATTAATAAGTAATACAATTAATCAATGCCCAACACTTGTCAATGAATAGGTATATTTCATTATTCTAGTTTTCCTTTTGTATGTGACCTATTATGTTCCAATTCTCGATACTTAACGATGTGAATTATTATTATAATCTAATCAAAATAAGATAAATTAAAATACCCTTTTAATTTATCATTAATTTACCTAGATTTATTAATTTATATTCGTCGTCTCAGATAATATAGCAATATGTCAGGAAAATACATGTGATGAAAAATGTCACAAGGTATGATAAAACCAAACTTATTTGTTTACCGTAAAACTATAATCCATTCGTCAATATGATTCGATCAACTACGAGATATGAAGTAGGTCAATCTCAATCATCGATCATATCTTTCATTCCACTATTAAGCCAACTCTTTTCGACTTATGAGTACACATTGACCAAGGATTTCGTTATCAATTTAACTAAATAAAATATAGATCATAATATTTTACTATCTAAGAATAAAGAAGTCTCTCTCATTATTCATAACTTTCATTTGATTCTTGACATACTCGAATGATATTGTATTACCGACTCTTGACAAAGCAATATCCAATTTCACCAAAGTATGACTATCCTCATATAAGGCATGATAACCTCAAGTCGAATGATCAATTCCACTACCAAATGGTAGAGATTAACCACTGATACTCATATAGTTATCCATATAGAATCTGATCAGCAGATCTCTAATTTTTTATTCTACAGCAAAACATTCACGTGTTTATTTAAATGTCATCATATTTTAGCTTGTGAGATAGCTACTTACTATACAAGTAAGGGATATCACATGTGATAATATATCCGTAATAACGATATCTGTATCTCGTTATTATAAAAACTAAACATACATCCAGATTGAGACTTGCTATTCTTCTAACCCAACTAGAAGTTAGTATCAGTGTATCTTTGAACTCTCAATTTATTTTCTTCATATAAAATCTTCTTAAAATTATATATATGAGTACATTGGGTTAAGTTGTTCTAGATCTATCTCTATAGGTCAAGTTGTTCTCCCATATCTTTCATAGAGATATTATTTGACAACCACAATTTCAATAAACAAAGGGATGTCATTTCCTATTAAGTTATTATCTACACATAATATCAGGAATACAAAAGTGCTTCCACTATCTTCTTATAAACATATGGACCGTCTTCGTTTTTAGATAAAATTAAACATTTTGACTTTTTCATCAAATCGAAGATTCCAACTCTAAAAGGTTTGTATATCTTGTAAGTATATTTGGATTCAAAACCTTTGAGTTATGTAATGTACACTTCCTCTTGTAAGTTCCTGCTCAGGAATGTAGTTTTGACATCTATTTACCATATCTCATAGTCATGGTATGCAACTATTGCAAGTAAAATTCGAATAGACTTAAGTATAGCTATAGGTGAAAATGTTTTATCAAAGTCAACTATTGTCCTTGTTTTAAATCATTTTGGTACTAGCCTTATTTTGTATATATGGATGTTTCCATCCATGTTGACTTCTTTCTTGTAAACCCATTTACAATCTATGAGTTTTATCCCATCAAGCCGGTCAATTAAGGTCCAAACCTTGTTTATATACATTGATTTCATTTCAGATTCCATGGCCTCTATCATCTGCTTGAATCAACACTTAATACCTAGACCAAGAAAGCTTAAAAAAGATTTGATAGGTACTACTCATACCAACAAGGTGCACCTTCTTTTTCGAAAGTCCATCGTTAGAAACTCCACAGTTAAGCGTGTTTGGCTTGAAGTAATTCTATGATGGGTGACCCC
>CAIGRB010173216.1:0-10311 GCA_903798255.1 Fraxinus quadrangulata | reverse complement strand
GACCCATGTTGGTACAGTTGGGACAATATGTCGTCGATCTAACGGTCAGGACAGCTCGTTAAGTTGGACCCGAGTAGTTACAAAACAACAGCTAATTTAAGATTCAGTTATATATAATTTGTGTCTCGCAATCACAACTTTTTGTAATTAATAAATTACTAAGATTTGAATCTACGGGTTATATTATTTTAATTTATTAGAATAGTAATTCAAATAAATAATAAATCTTACCATAAATAAAATGCATAAAGTCTATATTAAAAGTGTTTAGATTCAAAATCGATTAAACATATGACATAACACTTATAAACTCTTACTTGCACTAAATTCAATTACTTGTGTATCAAATATCATAACACAGACGTATGAGATAAACAATATTAGAAACTACTTCAAATTCATTAATGAACTTCCTGATCCGACCACAACCTTTGTTACTTTTGAAGCAATGATGTATTAGACTTCTATTATTAAATAAATGGTTATTTCCTGTTTGGAACCTTTCCAACTAAGAAATTGGGAACTAGGTGTTATGCGGGACAAAGTGCTACACCATAGGGCGGGAGCCACCTCTTGAACCCGTAGGAGCCACCTCTAGAATTCCAACGCCTGGCAATGGATCCTCAGATGGATCAAGCGTGACGAGGACATCGCGAGTCTAACGGGGGTGATTGTAATACTCAGACTAGGAAAGCTTTAAAAAGATTTGATAAGTATTACTCATACTAACAAGGTGCACCTTCTTTTCCGGAAGTCCATCATTAGAAACTCCACAGTTAAGCGTGCTTGGCTTAGAGCAATTCTATGATGGGTGACCCACCGGAAAGCGTGCGAGTGAGGACAAAGTATGCTGAAAAGACCCATGTACAGTGGGGACAATACGTCGTCGATCTAACGGCCGGGACAGCTCGTCAAGTGGGACCCAGGTCGTTACACTTAACTTTGCTTCTTCATAATCAGTAGATTCACCATCTTCGATTAGTAATAACTAGAATAATCACTTTCTCTAGGAATATGATATGTCTTCAAATGAACAATTTTTTTCAATGAGATTTTATAATTTGAAATTTACGTAGTTCGACCCTAACAATACCTAGAGAGGAGTTAATATGTATGTTATGAGGAATTAAAATTTTAATTAATTAGCAACATGTCACTAATTAATTATATCTAAATGATTAAGCATTCAAGTCAATTTACCTATATTTAAATACCTCAGTTAATATAATCAATAAAGAAAGCAGTAAAAACACACGGTATGATCATAGAAAACCCAACTGGGAAAAACTCGAGGAACTTTGCCAGTCAATCCACTATAAATGATTCACACACTTACAATCTACCAGACTACACGACAACACTTACTATCTGATCTCCGGACTGAAGTTCTTACAGCGCTATTGGAAACTGTGCTCCCCTACACCAATTCTTAGCTGCAATTTTCAAAGCTCTCCTAGAATCTGCTACCCTGCAGTACTTCTAGTCTTGCGAAATTGTCTATCTCCTATGGATAACGAAAAATACCCAGTTCTTCGCCGACTAGAACTCCAGTCAACTTCCCTCGATCTTCAGCAACTCTGACAAATGCAAAGGAAGGAATAGTTTGGTATTTGGATTATGAAAGCGGCGTTTTTCTCACCAAAACAATCTCACAGAATGAAGGTTGAAAAAATGAATACGTAGAAATTCTCTCTGATGAAACTCTCTCGATGATCAACCTTTTTAAATCACGTTCAGATGTGTTTTGGTATTTATAGATAAGTTAGGAAAGTAATGGGCCGAGAAAAAAGCTCTTAGATCGCGAAATAAAATTTTTTGGACAACACTGTCGTCCGAACGAGGGCTCAGCGACAGTCGAGCGATAGGCTATCGCTCGAGCTGAGGTAGGGCGACAGTCAAGCGATGTAGGTTCTTTTTTTATGCTTGAGCAATCCATGGCGACAGTCTAGTGAAAATCTATGCCGTATTTTCCTTCTTTTGTCATACTCGAACCGTAGACCTAAAAAACCTATGTTATATAATTACACATTACTTCTTAACTTTTTACAATATTTACAATTACGTCCCTTTTGTTTAAAGAATTGTCGATTACATAATTAAAAACCTAACAAACTCCCCATTTGACAGTCTGTGACAAAACTACTAACTAAAGTCAAGGCAGTAATCAAATATGAATTTCAGACTCAAAAGCCTATAACACAACTGACTTGAATAAATTTTGTATTTCAATCAGCACCTATTTCTTGAAATAGACAACTCAACACCTAGTGTGAAATGTGTGGAAAATAGTATAAGTAAAGCAGTTTATAGAATATAAGCAATCTACAAAATATATAGTATTATTTAGTTTTAATCATGCATGCTAAATCAAGATATAGTACCAATGTAACCCAGCATACCAAGAAGACACATAAATACTACTAAAGTATCAAACTTAATTTAGTAGAACTGAAATTAAAATGTAAAATGTCTTTGAGTAAAAAATCTTATATATCAAGAGTATACATCAAGTTAAGCATCTCGAAAAAGAGACATACATGTACTCCCCCAAAATATAATATACTACTCTCCTTTTTGTCACAAAATGACAAGGAGTAAACCTAGAAACTAGGTAGCACCGACTGCATCATCAGAATCCATCCTCTCCTCGAAAGCAGCATCGTCGTCCCAATGACGGTGAATCCATCGGAGTGCACGCTGAATATAGCAAACAGCACCCCATAGTGTAGTGAACTTGGCAGTTTGTTGATCAACTGTAGCACGTAGCTGTGTGATCTCTGCATCATCCGAGCCTGCTGCTCGATCGGCACGATCATCTGTCAGCAACCAAAGGGTTAATGGGAACAAAAGTAGAAGGTACAGACTCGGTAGGATGAGGAGCTAAAGTCTAAGTCGACAAGATGTCAGAGGGCTGAGGAACAGTAGAAAAAGAAGGAAAATCTGAAGGGTAAAAAAAAATGAGGTCATCAATAGGATCAGCTGGCATAGTTGGGTCAGCGAGCTGTACAGGCTTAGATAAAGCATGTGACAGACTCTAGGCGATGGTGGTATGACCAATCGGCCGAGAAACCCTCCAAGGAACCCGTTTGGAAAACTAACTCCTAAGGGTGTTACTAACCGATAAATAAACAAACATATGGCAGCCCCACCCTCGTCCCCGTGACTTAGAAAGCCAGAAGTATCTGCAGGCAAATAAAGATGGGAAGGTAAATAGAATCGCCATGCAGCAACGCGTATAAAAATCGAGCCATCTCCATAGGTAATGAAGAGGTATGCGACATGGGCCACAAATTCGTTCACACAATGCGCAACAAAATCTGTCGATCGGTGGGAAGAGTACCAGTGCTCATTGTACCTGGACGCTAAGGAGTTCGCTGGAATAGTATCAGGAGTCGGGTAGGAGAATAAGGGGTGAAAGACTCGAGAAATATGAATAAGACTCAAAATAATGTTCGGAGTAATCTTAACAGTCCTACCCCGAAGAAAAACCCTAAAGGATGACCCACTAACATCATGTTAACATAGAACTCTTGAACTAATAGACTCGGTAGAGGGACTAACTTAACTAACAAAGGTTCCCAACCCCGAGATAAGAAAATAGCGGCGAGGACGGGAGATAGGTCAGACATGATGAACTCGCGCTCGAATAAAATGGGACGTAGAGAAAACTGCGACCCAAAAGTGTCTTGGGCGACAGCAGAGATAAACCTAGTCCGACTATAAAAAGTGGAGGTACTAGGAGTAGAATCGGTTGTGCGTGCTCTCTTAGGCTGCATTTGAAATGAATTGAACCAAAGCATTAAAACCTCGATAAAAGAGATACTGACTCATGATATGCATGAATGCACATAAATCGAGGCATATAGGATAACATGCAATGTGCCCTAAAATGAACCCACAATGTGATGCCGGGATGCCTAGACGTAGGTGACGTGAAGACATGACGTGTGTCGTGATGTCATACCGTAGTGATGTGACGTCACCTCGCGATGTCAACACCAAACACAACCAAACCAGACACAAGTGATCATGTATGCACCGTGTGCATAATGGAAAACAAACTTCACACTTCTAACCTATAACTCGACAATCCAAAACAACACTACTTCAATTCTCAAAACAACTTCTCAAACCAACCTCAAAGATTATCCCAAACATAAAACTCACGCTAAAATTGCCCAAAACATCAACCACATTCTCAACGACCATGACCAGAAACCACTAACTAAGTGTAATGCAACTTTTATCAACAAACCAAATAAAAATGAACAAATGGATTGAAGAACATCAATAAACCCAAGGAAAATCGTGCCAAAATCATCCAAAAATCCAATTTTAGTGCATAATTGTGCAAAAATAGATGTCATTGTATGAGAATGAACAACTATGTAGTGCAAAGGCCAACAATGACAAAATATATGACCATAAATCATTAAAATCAAAAAGAATTTGCAAAAACAGAAGAAAAAATATAGGTTTAAGGGATTTACCTTTTAAAATCGTTGATTCAATGAATTGGAACCTCAATGAAGTGATTTGAGATTATTAAAGTGTTGGAAAAGCAAAAATTTTATGTGGGTAAGGAAATTTGGAGAGAAATCAAGAGGAAAAGTGGTAAAAATGCGTAAAACCCTAAAAAATAGCGTTAAAATTCAAAAATACGACATATCACTCTAGCGAGGGTTGAGCGATAAGCGAGCGAGGCAGCTTCTGCTGCTGTCGCTCGAGCGTGGCCAAGTGATAAGTTGGCGAAAATTGAATTGACGGAAATATCACTTGAATTTTAAAATTTAAGAAAAATAGCATTTATTAAATAATATGTAAAATAAACAAACAAGCTCCCGACAACCCGATGATCATAACCATGCATACATTCACAATTCAAGCATTATCAATAAAGACTTTCCCACATACTTAATTAAGTTCAAGATGGAGTAAAGTGTATAAGTGAGTCATGCGTGTAAAGTGCCACTATTTTCTCGTAAAAATGACTCCAAACATTTAATATGTGAGAAAGGACATGCAAACATCAATGTTAAGTCAAATCCAAATGAATTTTAGGACCACACAACGAGCTCAAGTACATGGCTAATTTTCTTTTCTCCCACTGAGTATGAGCGTGTAATTTTTTATATCACTTTTCTCATAACTTACATCTTATGTGCAGACTCTTGTCTATTAAGCGACTAAATTGACATCTGTAATGAGCTTTATGCTGGTTAACCCAAGTCAGGTGACCATAGGCACCAGGTTATAAGAAACCCCTCGAACTTAATTGCTTGAGTCAAATATGTTTCAAACAAAAGTATAGGATGAACCAAACATGTATACACATTTTTTTAAACAATGCAGAGAGACTCATCACGAGCAAGGTCATCTAGATGTAGGTCAATTCACGTTCGAGGTCACCCTACTAACATGTGATTGCCATCCAAAATCTCATACACGATGTCCAGACTCACTCACAAGATCATAGTGTGTGCTGTGCAGATGATGCATGACGACACATACATTCAATACTTCACATTAAACCGAACCAAGTAATGGAAATAACAATGTAGAATAGATAAATGCATACTTGGTCACACATGTCATATTTAAAATCACCACAATGTGTCTTAGACCAATTTTTCTTTTTATATTTTTCCCATTTCTCCCAAGAAACAATTGTATCACCACAATTTTTTTTTTTTTAAAAAAAGTACTCAAAAGTAAATAAATGCATAGAAATAGAGACATAAAAAAATAAAAAATAAATGGAATGCATGCAGGGATGAATGGACTCAATGGACTACACATACATGCACCTAGACACAGAATCAAGACGAAATTTGTATGATCTTACCTTTAAGAGCATGAGGATTTTCACGACCTTCTAGGTCGCTCTTTTTGACCTAGACCTTCTTAAAAGTAGAAGTTAATTTGATTAACCGAGTCATTATCTCAGTTAAATGGCGAACTTGATTGGCAAGAAAGTTAACCGTGCTCGAGACATCTTGACTTTTACTTCTAGTCGCAAGTTTACGACACCTAGGTCTTGTGTGTCCCAAAGAACCACAATGACGGCAAGTGGGAATGAACATAGGTTCAAACCTACTCGGTGGTTGTTGCCGATATGTAGGACGATTGACCATACGCTGTCTGGTAGACCTTGATCCTATGGCATGCTCTCCTTTGGGACGAACGTGGTCCTGGATGTATTAGCAGTAGCATCACCGTTATGAACGTAACCCAAACCATGCCTTTTACCCACAAGCTTGTTCATCCCCATCAGATTATCCAGATTCTGTGAGCCACTCATAAATGATTGGAGTTGAGCATTAGATTTATCAATATCATTCGTTAATGATTTAACTTTAGATTCCAAATTTTCATTGACCAGCTTAAACTTACTTAAATTTTTGTTCGAGTCCTAAATGTCACTTAATATTTTTTCTTTTTCACATTCAAGCTCATTAACCTTTTTTAAGACAACTTTATTTACTTTCTTAATTTTAAGACTCTCCTCAAACAGTTCACGATAAGATTCGTGAATATCATATTCATCATCAGACTCTTCTTCAGATTGTTCACTCTCATCCTCTCTTTCAACTTTCTCAATCTCATGGTCAGATTCTATTGTAGCAATTGAGGTGAAGGATATGAAATTTTGTTCATTCTCACCACCTGATGTCTCATTCTGAGAACTGAAATCTGATTCATCATCACTCAAGGTCACAACTAAAGCCTTACGTCGTTCTTTACCAAAAATCCTCTTCAGATTAGGACATTCACTCCTAATGTGACCATACCCCTTGTACTCGTGGCATTGAACAGATTGAGATTTCTTAATGGGAGTCCTAGAGGTATTTTTCTCACGTTTACTTCTCGAGAGTTTATTGGGGACGTCACTTTCTTGCTCTTGAAGCTTTCTCCTATTCCTCATCACCTTTTGAAATTTTTTAATGAAATAAGCTATTTTGTCGTCCCTTAGAGTCTCAGTATCAGTGGACTCGCTCTCCTCTTCTCTAATTGTGTTCATGGTGATGGATTTCACCTTTTCAGGTTGAGAAACGGTGAATTCATAGGTTTGAACGGATCCTACGAGTTCTTCAATCTTAATAGTGTCTAAATCTTTACTGTCTTCTATTACAGTAACCTTAGGTCTAAACCTCTTGACGGGGATCTAAGAACTTTTCTAATAATTTTGGGCTCAAGGATCTTTTAACCTAGGTTAAAACTTGAGTTAACTATGTCATTCAACTTCGCATAGAATTTATTGAACGATTCATCGTCCTTCATTCTAATTTCTTCAAACCTAGAGGTCAACATCTGTAATTTAGAATTTTTAACCATTTTTGTTCCCTCGTGTATGATTTCTAAGATATCCCTAACTTTCTTGGCAGTTTCACACATCAAGACTCTCCTAAATTCTTCAGCAAACACAGCCATAAATAGGGCGTGAAGTCCGTTGCTGTTCCAATTACACTCATCTAAGTTCGTTTTAGTCCATAGCAATATATCAGTGGGTGTGACTACACCGCAACGATTGTTGAAGGTGGAGCCCACCCATTTTGAACGTTAATCCAAACACGTTTATCTAAAGCATTAAGGAAAGCTCTCATCTGAACTTTTCAGTAGATATAATTGCTTCCGTCAAAGAATGGAGGCGTGGATAGTGACTGCCTCATCTAGAATATGTAAAAAGGGTCAGGATTCGATTTAAAGTTCTGATACCATTTCAAATTTACATAGTTCGACCTTAACAGTACTTAGAGGGGGTGAATAGGTATATTATGCGGAATTAAAATTATTAATTAATTAGCAACATGTCACCAATTAATTATCTCTAGATGATTAAGCATGCAAGTTAATTTACCTATATTTAAACACCGCAGTTAATATAATCAATAAAAAAAGCAGTAAAAACACACGGTATAAAGTTAGCATCAGTGTATCTTTGAACTCTCAATTCATTTTCTACATATAAAATCTTCTTAAAATTAGATATATGAGTACATTGGGATATGTCAAACAATGTTTTATATCTATCTCTATAGATCAAGTTGTTTCTCCCATATCTTTCATGGAGACATTATTTGACAACCACAATTTCAAGGATTTAAACAAAGGGATGTCATTTCCTATTAAGTTATTATCTACACATTATATCAGGAATACAAAAATGCTTCCACTATCTTCTTGTAAACATATGAACCGTCTTCATTTTTTGATAAAGTTAAACATTTTGACTTTTTCATCAAATTGAAGATTCCAACTCTAAAAGGTTTGTATATCTTGTAAGTATATTTGGATTCAAAACCTTTGAGTTGTGTAATGTACACTTCCTCTTGCAAGTTCCTGCTCAGGAATGTAGTTTTGACATCTATTTACCATAACTCAAAGTCATGGTATGCAACTATTGCAAGTAAAATTCGAATAGACTTAAGTATAGATATAGGTGAAAATGTTTTATCAAAGTCAACTATTGTCCTTGTTTTAAATCATTTTGGTACCAGCCTTATTTTCTATATATGGATGTTTCCATCCATGTTGACTTCTTTCTTGTAAACCCATTTATAATCTATGAGTTTTATCCCATCAGGCCAATCAATTAAAGTCCAAATCTTGTTTGCATACATTGATTTCATTTCAGATTCCATGGCCTCTATCATCTCTTTGAATCAACACTTAACTTTGCTTCTTCGTAATCAGTAGATTCACTATCCTCGATTAGTAATAACTAGAATAATCAATTTCTCTAGGAATATGATATGTCTTGAAATGAACACTTTTTTTTCAATGAGATTATATAATTTGAAATTTACATAGTTTGACCCTAACAATACCTAGAGGGGAGTGATTAGGTATATTATGAGGAATTAAAATTATTAATTAATTAGTAATATGTCACCAATTAATTATCTCCAAATGATTAAGCATGCAAGTCAATTTACCTATATTTAAATATCCCAGTTAATATAATCAATAAAGAAAGCATTAAAAGCACATGTTATGATCACCGAGAAACCCAACTGGGAAAAACTCGAAGCACTTTTCTAATCAATCCACTATAAATAATTTAGACACTTACACTCTACCAGATTAGACGATGATACATACTATTTGATCTTCGGACTGAAGTTCTTACAGCTCTCCTAGAAACTGTGCTCCCCTACACCAATCCTTAGCTGCAATTTTCAAAGCTCTCCTAGAATCTGCTACCCTGCAGCACTCCTAACCTTGTGGAATCTTCTATCTCCTATGGATCACGAAGAACACCCAGTTCTTCACCGACTGGAACTCCAGTCAACTTTCCTCGATCTTCACTAATTCTGACAGATGCGGAGGAAGGAACGATTTGGTATTTGGATTATGAAAGCGATGTTTTTCTCACCAAAAGGTTGAAAGAATGAATACATAGAAATTCTCTCTGATGAAACTCTCTCAATTATTAACTTTCTCAAATCACGTTCAGATGTATTTTTGGTATTTGTAGGTAGGTTAGGAAAGTAATGGGACGGGGAAAAAGCCTTTAAATCGCGAAATAAATTTTTTTCGGACAACACTATAGCTCGAATGAGGGCTTAGTGACAGTCGAGCAACAAACTATTGCTCAAGTTAAGGTAGGGCGACAGTCGAGCGACAAAGGTTCTTTTTTTTATGCTCGAGCAAATCTATGGTGACAATCTAGCGAAAATCCACTCTGTATTTTCCTTCTTTTGTCATACTCGAACCCTAGACCTAAAAAACATATTTTTTAATAATTGCACATTACTCCTTGACGTTTTACAACATTTACAATTAAGTCCCTTTGTTTATAGAATTGTCAATTACATAATTAAAAATCTAACATAATTGATATCCAGTTGTTTCTTTTGGATATCCCACAAATATGAATTCATTGAATTTAGTTTCAAACTTATCAAATTCTGTGCACTTCACATAAACATCACAGTCTCGAACTTTAATATGAGACAAATTGGGTCTTATACCTTTCCATAACTCGTATGGAATTCTGTTAACCGATTTAGATAGAACACGATTTAGTGTGTAGTACACTGTAAGCAGTGCATGATACTAAAAAGATTTTGAGAGGTTTGCATAGCTCATCATTGATCGTACTGTATTTAATAGTGTGTTATTCCTCCATTCAAATACACCATTATACTATAGTGTATACAGTGGAATTCATTGCGAGAGAATCTCATTCTCCTTTAGATAATTTAAAAACTCACATTAAGATATTCTCTACCTTGATAAGATCATATTGTGAGAATACTTTTACCTAATTGTTTCTTTACTTCTAACTTGAATCTCTTGAACATTTCA
>CAIGRB010173207.1:37205-48105 GCA_903798255.1 Fraxinus quadrangulata | reverse complement strand
AAAAAAAAAAAAAAAAGTGCATATGAAAATAAGTAATCAAACCTTTCGAAGGAAGTTGGTTGTCTTTCCACCGATAAGGAATAACTTCTAAACAATGAGGATATAAAAAGCATGAAATGCACATGTGAAAGAATGTATGTAAATTCAAAAATTACACACCACTACTGTATATAATCGATGTTACTGATGCATACCAGTCCTAGGCATATCCATTTTTTTTTTTTTTTTTTGCTTGTATGCTACAAGAATTTCCTCCCAGGACTTAAACTGAAACTTTATTTTCAATTTCCAGCTGTTGATTTCTTCAACCAGGTTAATCTGCTATATGGAACCCTTACAGAGTTCTGTACGCCAGAAAACTGCCCAACAATGTCTGCTGGTCCCAAGTATGTCTGAGTAATTATTACGTGATTTTACTTTCACAGAGTAGCCATTCAATAGGTTCATTATCACGTTGGAAGGGGTAAAAGAGAGAAAGATGTGTTGGTTCGAATATCCAAGCATCTTACCAGTTGATAGAGGAATTTCTATAATGAAATTTCTATTTAATAGGACAAAAGTTAACTACAAATATTCACAGCTTTCTTGTAGATTTTATTCATTCTCGTTTTTTAAATTTTTTTCTGTTGCAAAACCAACCTAGGGAAAGGTAAAGAAACCCGAAAAATACATCCCAAAGGTAAAGAACAAGTTGATATCCGACTAGTAAGTTTAGCACTAGTGAAGAAGCTTGCCTTGTGCACCCCAGGCATGGACAAGTTTTAAGGTTTTTGAATAATGATCATGATTGCTTTTATATTCGCTTTTAGGAGAATCCTACTTCCAACTTTTCAGAGTATAATTTATGGAATTTCATTAATTCTGCTTAGATTTTTAACGAATTTGTAATTTAAAACTCTCGGATTTTTTTGGCAGGTATGAGTACAGATGGGCAGATGGTGTACAAATCAAGAAACCCATCGAGGTTTCAGCTCCTAAATATGTCGAGTACTTGATGGACTGGATCGAAACCCAGTTGGACGATGAATCGATATTTCCTCAAAAGCTTGGTAAGAATTGAACTGCTTCCAAGTGTGTTTCGTTACGTGTTTTATGGAGTATAAGATAGTCATCTGTATTATATATTGGCACACCATATTAATGAATATAGTCTTTGTAGGCACGCCATTTCCTTCCAACTTCAGGGACGTTGTGAAGACTATATTCAAACGCCTGTTCCGTGTATATGCACATATATATCACTCTCATTTTCAGAAGATTGTGAGTCTTAAGGAGGAGGCTCATCTAAATACCTGCTTCAAGCATTTCATACTGTTTACCTGTGTAAGTTCTTCGATTCTTGGGAGCTAAATTTTTTCTTTTTTCGCAATCTTTTCACACTGCTCCTTTCTCAGACTTAGAATATTTTTAAAAGTAGTAGTGTCTTTATCATTTCCTTCTTCGTGCTTAACATAAAAAAGAGGGTAAATAAGACTGGTGATACCATTTCAGTCCCGTGGTGAGGTCGAGCCCTCAGCCATTTACAATTGTCACGAAACTTTTTAAATTTTCTTTGAATGTTTCGAATGCAGGAGTTTGGGCTGATTGACAAGAAGGAGCTGGCTCCACTTCAAGAGCTCATAGAATCCATTGTTCCTTACTGAAAGTGCCTTGTATTTTCCTGTTTGAACCAACATTGTCTAGGCACAAATGAGATGGTGTAATGCTATAATCGTGTGCATTTACTTTCAGTAATATATTTTAGCAGATAGCTTCGGCAAGGCTTTATGGCAAAGTTCTGTTAGAATTCAGCTCCTTAGCGTTCGTACTTTAGTTCTAAGAAAAGTCGATATCTATATCTTTTGTCGAAGGATCAAAAGAAGAGAGAGAGAGTGGGGAATCAACAGGCTGTTGCCGTTCTGTTATCCCATTGTGGGTGCTGTCCTTCCTTTTGATAAGGAAAGCGGCAAATACCTGGGAGACGAACAAGCTAGATAATGGGTTGATAAAAATCGAAAATTGTTTCTCTTTTTATTTTGAATAGTCACGAAGTTGTTCCTCTGATCTTTTGGATCATTTGAATAATTCACGATTATGTTCGTCATGTCATCGAAATTGTTTATTATCAAACGGAAGGAGACTGGCGGACAATAATGTTGAAACTTGAAAGTATATGATTATTTGAAAAAAAATTAATTGAAAAAAAAGCTAAAAGTTTAATTGAAAAAGGGTCTCGGACGGTTCTTGTTTCTTGAACCAGAACTATGGATACCCGACTCTAGAATCGAATGTCCTTTTTATAATTTTTTTATTTTCTTTTATAATTTATTCATTCTTATTTATTTACTCGGCTCAACAGGTAGCATGTTTGCAACACCCAGCAAGTAGCAAGTTTGTAAAGTTCAAAAGATGTTTCTTAATCACTCAAAGTTATTCATTGAATCATCTCTCTCTCGTTCGCAATAACTCCTCACTGCGCTTTACGCATCGACGCCCTATGAATCCATCTTGAGGCGTCGTACGTAGAGCCACAACTAGAATTTGATGGTATTTGTTACCATACTTGCACTAGATTAAGAAATTGTTGAAATATGTATTTGGTGACATTTTATTTCTTCTATTCCATCTAAATAATAGAAATATTTTTTTTGGTCATCTCATGATTTTTTTTTAAAATGTTATGGATAGATTCGAACACAAATCGAAATCGACAAATTGTGTTCAAGTTCGGTTCTAGTAATTACGTGAACTTGAATAATTTCATTGAAATATCCGAACCAACCCACTCAATGTCCATACCTAATTAGAATCGAGAACCAGATCAAAACTATTTATTTCTCGATCTACAATTTAGAACTAGATCAATTAAAATTGGTTCAAATAGTTCCAAGCGATTCTAGAAAATGTACCAGTCTTGCATTGAACCATCATGTTCAGAAAAATAGAGTTTTTCCACATCATTTTGAAGGGAATATTTTTATCCACATCTGAGCAAAATTCAAGTCAATTACCAATTTACAATTTACTAACAAAAAATAATTTATTTATTTTGACTTTTATTCCTTTTCATGAACCCACTCACATATATGTTCTAGAATACCTTATCATGAAAATTATTATTAAAAAGAAAAAGAAAAGCATTTGCAAGAAAATTCTTCATCCTCTTTTGAAAAGTAGAATAATAATAGTGGATTCGAGATACTAGTGCCTTTTGTGATTTGATTAAGTTAAAGAGTCTGTTTGCTTACTTTTAATTGCTTATTTTCGTAGATAATTAGATTTAATACAATCAATCTCATAATTAATTGCGTTTTTCGAATTTGAGCCATGTTTAATTAAAGTAAAATAATCAGATAGTCAGTTCTCGTGACAACGATACGCAATTCATCACTTTATTACTTTTAATGATAAGTTTAATGACGGGATACAATCGACTACAATGAGACTTGAAATTAAATTTTTTTTGTTAGACTCTAATACTATTCAATATCTAAAAATTTAAATAATTAAATACTGGGACACATGATCATTCTAGTCTTATATTATAAAGATCGATCTAACTACAAAATCAAATTTATCGTTGTTACCTTACTATTCACATGTCAAGGAAGTTTTGATAAATCTTAGAAAAAATATCAGAGGTATCCCATGTAGTAATCGACTTTAAGGAGGTTCGCTAACGTTTGTTTACACAACACATTCTCTTTTACTAATAAAATTTTGAAAAAGGAGAAATTTATTGTGCAAAACAAAAATCGAAATGTGGTGAAAAAGAATATTTAGTTATCTCTAAAGGTATGTGGGTAATGAGAATGTAACAAAAAACTAATAGAAGGTCAAGATTAATAAAACCTAATTTTTAGCTAAGTCATTAGAGTTGGTAACCTAACTTGTGTTCCAATTTTTGCAAAGTGACAGGTGCGAGCCAAAATAGATTTGCCGTACAAGTGTGTTATCCTAGCTAGTAGACACCAAACAACATTAAATAAATAGAAAGAAACCTTGATTTTCAAGAAAAGCAACAAATAATAGTTCCTTATTTTGCTCTAGGGTTTACCAAGCGACACTTGTACGTTTTGTCAAACTGGGAGCTGACCAAGTTTGCTTAGTTCCTCAATAATAATAATAAATTTTGGAATAACAAATTTAAATAGATTTTTCGCAATTCAAAAGTAGTAATTTCATTCCATGTAATTTTGTGGATTCAAATCTTTGAGCTTTCAAATTTGTCGCGCTTGTCTATTCAAGCTGACGATTTTCATTCATTTAATCGTTAAAAAATCATATTTTATTTATATTTACCGAAAATTAAGCATTTAATCATTTTTATTTTATAAAACTTAAATCAAATTAGCAAGATTTACGTGTTTTTTTTTTCTTTTTAAGAACATGGATAAAAACCGTTCATTAGGGACCAAAATGCTACAAAAAATAAAGGTCGAAAATTGTTTGCACAAATTTATCCTCCGCTTGGTAAATTTATTAATAGGAGTAGTAATTAATAATAATGGATCACATAAAATAGGTGGATGATAATCAGTAAATAATTATGAATGTGCAGTTGAAATTAATATTTGATTTTAATATAATTAATAAACCAATTTATAAAGAATAATGTTTTTTAGCACCAGTTACTTAATAAGTTGGGTATTTCAACTGCTCCAATACAATGATAAAACTTCTAAATCATAAAATCATTTGAACCTCATACATTAAAACTTATTTTCTCCAAACTCGTTCTAAAAAATAAAGAAAAAAAAAATCACTTTTTACAAAATTTATTATGAAAAATGGGGCTAATTCTAATAAAACAAAGTAAATTCAACAGCATTCCAGAAAGAAATAAGTTAATTTAACCATTCAACTATTTGTAGCAAACTTTCAAAACCAAATTAACACACATCCATCTATTAAAAGATCCATATTGGTTGTTCTATTCATCTTTTGTAAGTTTCACCTATAATCACATGCATGAGACCTAAGTAGTTGGTATGTAACCAAGATCGAAACCCTATGACACATTCTATAAATAGGCCACAAACCCATAAACCACAACATCTTCATATATACTTATATATAGAGAGAAATCTATACATATATAAAGAAAGAGAGATGGGAAAAAGCAAAGTTTTGATCATTGGTGGTACAGGGTACTTAGGGAGGAGATTGGTTAAGGCAAGTTTAGCTCAAGGTCATGAAACATACATTTTACATAGGCCTGAAATTGGTGTTGATATTGATAAAGTTGAAATGATAATATCATTCAAAATGCAAGGAGCTCATCTTGTACCTGGTTCTTTCAAGGATTTCAACAGTCTTGTGGAGGCTGTGAAGCTGGTCGACGTAGTAATCTGCGCGATTTCTGGCGTGCATATTCGGAGTCATCAGATTCTGCTTCAACTTAAGCTTGTTGAAGCTATTAAAGAGGCTGGAAATGTTAAGGTAAGAACATTACTTATTATGCATGTTTGTTGTACATTATTACTTAGGACAACATAATCAACTTAATTCATTTTTTTCTCAAATACAAGTGTTCGGTTGCAAAATATTATTCATGGGCGTCGAAAGTCATTTTTGGGTTGTTTCGTCGAAATAGGTTTCTGAAATGCTTTTTAAGACAAGTTTTTATCGTTAAAAGTAAAATTTCTTGATGTAACGCTAATTATTGTTTTTGTAGCTAAGTAATGTGGGATTTTACCTTTCCTTTTTGTAGAGATTTTTACCGTCTGAGTTCGGAATGGATCCCGGAAAATTAATGGATACGGCCATGGATCCCGGAAAGGTGACGCTTGACGAGAAGATGGTGGTAAGGAAAGCAATTGAAGAGGCTGGGATTCCTTTCACCTATGTCTCTGCAAATTGCTTTGCAGGCTATTTTTTGGGAGGTTTATGTCAATTTGGAAAAATTCTTCCTTCTAGAGATGTTGTCATTATACATGGAGATGGCAATAAAAAAGGTAGCAATGAATCGAACATAGTGGCGAAAATCATTATCTTACCAAAACCCTAAATTTATTCGAAACGAGACTTATTTTCTTAAAATTTGTTGTCTTTGATTTGGGCAGGAATATATGTGAATGAAGATGATATAGCAACCTATGCTATCAAAACAATTGATGATCCAAGAACCCTCAACAAGACAATCTACATTAGTCCTCCCAAAAATATCCTTTCGCAAAGAGAAGTTGTTCAGACATGGGAGAAGCTTATTGGGAAAGAACTGCAAAAGATTACTCTCTCGAAGGAAGATTTTTTAGCCTCAATGGAAGGTACATACGATCTCAAAACATAATTATCCCTATTCATCACATCTCCTCACACGCAGATTAGATTTATTTCCATCAAATACCTAACACGTGTACAATTATTTTATATCAGTGCTCGATTATGGTCAGCAAGTGGGACTAAGCCATTATCATGATGTGTGCTATGAGGGATGCCTTACAAGGTTTAAGATAGGAGATGAAGAAGAAGCATCGAAACTTTATCCAGAGGTTAAGTGTACTACTGTGGAAGACTACCTCAAGCGATATGTATGAAAACTCGAAATTATAGCTATAATTTATATATGTAATGTGCATGATCCAACAACATTTGGATTGTACTTTGAATGTTATTTATTTAAATCATTTATCGTTTTACTGTTTCACGGAGAATTTAACACATATAGTTCTTGTTTGACAAAATTTTACTAAAATTTTTATCAACTTTAAGTAGATGAAACTTTAATTTTAATCACAAATTTTACAATACTCACGACTTTTATCCAACTTTCAATAACATATTTCACAAACATTTATTGAAATTTGCTAAAACTTTTATAGAAGCTTTGTCACGCACATCCCCCCTTAGTTTAGATTTCTTAATATAATATGAGGGAATTGTACTTTAAATTATATAACGAATTCAGTAGTTAAAGTGGTGGCTTGTAAGGAATTGTGAACAAAGATGTATGAAAACGAATTCAATAGGTTTGTTATTATTATAATATGACTTGTTAAATATTATACATTAGAATTTTGGTCTTCGCCATAATACTGCAAAAATAGGGATTGCACGATGGTTTTGCTGGGTACAGGAGATCAAACATCTCACGACATGAGTCGATGACAAGCGACAACTATGCAATAAAACCTTGAAAACACGAAAATCACAAATAAATTCCTAATAAATTCAACAAATAAACGAGGTTAAATTCTCATAGCGTTATTGAATTTTCCGTTGGTAATTTTTTCATCGTGTTGCTGCGTTTTCAAGTAATGTGGAGTAATATCAACATTCCGCGACAAGAAGAAGTATGTGTCAGTGTACCATTAAAGGCACGCTACATTGTCCATAGGCAAGAGCTGCCGGGCTGGTAACATTTTGTGAAAAAATGTACATGAAACCCTTTTTTAAAATGATGAATATCACAAACTACATAGATTATGGAATGAACTCAATACTTCTTTTACATAGTGAAAATCTATTCTAAAAGCTTGTTTGGTACGGATTAAAATCAAATTTTAATTTAAATCAAAATTAAACAATCAATATTAACCACATCTTTCATGGGTCCCACAACTTTTCAACCACATATTTCAAAAACTTCTATCAAAATCTAATAAAAATCTAATTTTAATCCCGACCAAACACCTCCTAAATCATTTTTTCAAACTATCAACTCGACCTAAATTTCCCAAAATTGTAATTGTGTTGACTCATGACTCGGTTAGAACTATCATGCAAGAAGTACGATGAAATATTGTCCTCGATTAGGCAATCTACTATATTGAAACTGACAAAGTCGAGTTTTCAAAGATTCAAGAAATTTCAAAACTTCTGAAAGGGCTTCTCTCAAAGAGAAGTCAATACATTGAAACTTAACCATTTAAGAAGTAATTATAATATAAACTAAAAAACCCCATTATTTCTTTATCATTTGACATTACACCACCATACACATGTGGGATCGAAGCATGACAGAGGATATCACATCACCCTTGACATACGACAAGAGGATCGTTTGGTATGGTAACAACCATAGTGTAAATGATGCATTGATGTGATTACATTTGTTACTTTTCTTGAAATTCAAGAACGCATGATTAAATAAAGCCCATTAAAATGTTTAATGTAGCTAAAAATTAAATTTTTAATTGATTTTAATAAAAGTAAATAAAATATGTTATTAAAAAGTTGTGGATCCTATGAAATATACAGTTCATATTATTTATGGGCTTTGATTTAAATTTTTAGCAAGATTTTAAGCTATAGAACATGAAAAAATGTTGGCTATGAGGATCTTTCATTTGACCTACCAAATAGGTTAGTTCAACAACCCTATCTATGACCTCTTAGTTATTCTTCATGTTACACCTATGAAAATAGGACTTTCAAGTTGACGTTTCGACGAATCACTTGATTTAAAAATCACTTGATTACACCTACCAAATGTTGATATTTCCGTTACATCAAAAAGTAAGAACCATTCTGTTAAGGACAGATTACGTGGTTCATACGTCAAGGGTTGGTAACATTTAGCGAAAAAATTATTGAGCAAAGAATAGAGACAAATTGTCTCTTAGGGATACAATGTCCAAGAGATACACTCACTATTATGATCAACATCATTAAACTATCATTTATTACAGTGCATCTATTATTATTTTTATTAAATATTAAATAAAAATAAGACTTAATAATTACAGTGCCAAAGAATATAATCTGATTATATTAATGATCGACGTCATTAAATAATAAAAGAACTTAATAAACCTGCATGAAATACATCACCATAATTTTCTATTTTTATTAAACTATTCGTGCCTTTCTATCATGAAGATAGAAATTGGAGTCCTGCAACCAAAAAAAAATCCGAGTGGTTCATATTTAGTGTTGAAATAGCATTTGATGGTACGTTGAGTTGGAAGGGTTTCAAGAACGAACAAATAATATTCAAACATTAATCAACCCCTAAGAAAAATAATCCCCTTTAACCCTCCACCACCACCAATTGGTCAAAGTCCTCCACCACCACCAACCCCAAAAATCCTTCATTGTCCCCACGATCAAATTGTCTAAATTTCTTTATCACGACTTTCTAGAGGGTAGCTCGGAGGACTATCAAACGGCTTGCAACTTTCCCTCCCACCTCTACTTGAGAATCAACTCGGATAATTTATTGGGCTATTATGCCCCCCTTCTTCCACCACCGCGGTAACACTTTCTTCACCACCAATGGTTTCGCCATCTAAGAATCAAGATGAGGGAGTACCTTGGGACTGTTTGTTACTACTATAGCTATGAAATTTTTGATTGCTGCTGTTAATATATTTATCTCCACCTCTGTGCCTATCAAATTTGTCCATCGAGAGAGCAATCAAATTCATTAAATTACGAAAGTGAACGAAGAACAAATACCTTAAACATTGTTCCTATTTATGAAAGTTGAGAAATTTTGAATTGCATAGAAGAGAATGAATTTTGAACGCCAAAGATGGAAGAGTCAGAACACGGGTATTGGTTTAAAAATAAATAAATAATTCATATTAACGATCGGAAATTGCGACACGTGTCCAACATGAGCAATGCCAAAAGTTGCAGTTTTGGGATCAAATTCCACACTTAAGAATTGAAGAGGACAAAGCTGCAAAATAGTTGAACTCAAGGGTTAAGTACATCTTTTGAGAATTGAGGCCTTGAAGACAAATTAACCAAATGGGCCTTAAACCATAGAGATTGGAATGGAATGCAATTGGATTGGCAAATTTATATCAAGCACCTATAAGCTGGCGGAGATACCGAGGAAGTGGATGGGATGAAAGAAAATCAATTAGAGTTAAAGTGTGCTAAGATTAATTTGAATTGGAATAAAAATTCAAAGAAATTGAGTCTCTTTTTCAAGGAGAGAAGTTGGCTGCTTTTGAGAATTTAAAAAAGAGTAATGTTTCTTGTACAAAAGTATTACTCACGGGGGCTTTACACGCTCTTTGGGGGACGGGCTACACTTATTTAAAAAAGAAAAAAGGCTGGCGGAGATACCGAGGAAGTAGATGGGAGGAAAGAAAATCAATTAGAATTAGGAGGAAAGAAAATCAATTAGAATTAAAGTGTGCTTAGATTAATTTGAATTGGAATAAAAAATTCAAGAAATTGAGTCTCTTTTTCAAGGAGAGAAGTTGGCTGAAGCATTACTCACATGGGCTTTACATGCTCCTTAGGGGACGGGCTACACTTATTTGAAAAAAAAAAAACAAAAAAAGGGCGATCACATCCTTTGTGAGGGGCCTGTAAAGTCCTTGTGAGTAATGCTTACTCTTTAAAAAAAGGCAGCTCACAATCAACAACCATGTTACAGGAACATAATCAGCTGCCACGTATCGACGATTGATTGAGCAGTTTGAAAAACAAATCCAATTAATACAAAACAACATCCTATTTTTTTCCTTCCTGTTTTAAAATTTGGACAAGTATCTTAATTCACAATCAAAAGAGGAAGCTGACGGCTCAAGTGGACCTCTCTTTTTTGGGGACCCCTAATTGAAAAAGAAAAGGCGGCGGAAATTGGAATAAAGGCTACGCGCGCGCACGGCCAGCATTTGGACAGCATTAAGGGCCGAGAATTGAAAAAGGACGGCTGAGAGAAATAGACACGAAACGGCAGACACGGCAACAACAAATTGGAAAATTAATCACGTCAAATTTATCAGAAACGTCGTTTCATTTTTATTTGTTTAATTCCAACTTTATGAGTAGTTAAATATTTTTAATGTTGGGATTACGATGAACATTGTATCATGAAACTTTAGGAGCCGTTCTCTTTGTATTTCAGTTTTGTGTTTTGAGTTTTGAATTCATTTTGAGTTTTGTGTTTTGGGGGGTGTATTTTGAGATTGTTAAAAATGCGTTCTTATTTACTTTTTCAAAAATTGTATTCGAA
>CAIGRB010173207.1:10736-37024 GCA_903798255.1 Fraxinus quadrangulata | reverse complement strand
AAAGAGAACGCGTTTTCACTGTTTTGAAAAATCGAAAACAGAAAACGACCCAAAACGGCCAAAGAGAACAGCCCCTTAATTTTTGAATTTTATTTCTAATATTAAAGCACGTTTTTAATTATCGAATAATTATCATGGATTTATTTTTCTCTACAATTATATGTGCAATAGTTGTATGAGTTTTGTGGCTTATTTTATCTTTGAAAGATTGAAAATAAGTTAGAAACAGTGTCAATCGTCGTAAAATTTGATATGGGATATAATTATACTACTATATTTTACACGATCTTTATACATTCATAAATATTTAATGCATTTTATAGCTTTGCATCCGTCATAAAATTATAGTCTAATCACATATAAAAATATACATAATTCTACTCGAAAGAGATTGTTAAATAAATTAGAAATATTGATCTTCATATTTGAATCGTGTTGTCAAATCGAAAAGTTCAAATTAAAGGAAATTGATATAAGAGGATTTGGGATCTTAGTCGTTTTTTAACACCATATTTTTATAAAACTTGCATTTATTTTAATTAAGTTAGATTTTGCGTTTATAAATAGATTATTAGATCACAATTTAATTATAGGAAAAATCACAATTTTTAATTGTTTCGATTAAGACCAAATTAATTCGAATTTGAATTAGTACAATCTCTATGTGTACGATACTTGGACTCAAAATCAATTTTATTACTTATTAAAGAACCGTGCACTTACGGTATTTCAAACGAAACAATACTTTCGTGACACAAATCTATCATTTTTGATAAAATTATTAGGCCAATTTAATTCAATAATAGACGTTTTAATCATATTTTATTTTCCTTTCAAACCTTATATTTAAAAGATATATTAACATCTAGAATTTTCAAAAGTTTAAGAGGTCATATTCCTAATAGACTTTTAACACTTTGAAACTTTGCCGAGGTAATGATATAAACGAGAAAACCAACTACTTTTCCAGAAGTTTGAACATATACAAGTCTTTTATAACCGATAAGTTTGACTGTTTAGAGATTTGAAAATTACGATTTAAATTGTGTGTTTTGTTGTACGTTAATTATGTGCATATATTGAAGGATATGACTCACTATGTCCCCTTATAATATGTGTGTGTTTGCTCTTATTTAAATAAATTTTTCTCGTATTTTGTTGATGTTCTCTTAGAGAAATATATACTAACTCCCGTGGTTGAATATCTTAACTATGTCCGTATATAAATGTTACTGCATCTTAAACTCTTTCAATCAAATAACGTTATTTTTTGAAACAAAAATGGACTACAAAGCTACAAAGGAACCTACGACAAAAGTCGTGGTTGACAATGTTGGGTTCGATTCAAATTAGTACGATAAAAGTTTATGGTCCAAAACAAAAATTATTTTGAAGTTTTATAACCAAGTGATAAATAGAAAGTGACAAAAGGACTACTATTGCAATTGAGGAAAGAAATTTACCATAAATTCTACGGGATGTTACGAGTATGCGTCTTTCATCAGGTTGAACCTACAGAGAGAAGCCCCCGTTTAGTTTAACTAAAAGAACGATTTAACTTAAAGTTAACAATTAATTTTAATCATATATTTTAAAAGATTCATAATTTTTATCAATTTTTCAATCATATAATTTATCAATTTTTATCAAAATCGACTACAAATTTAATTTTAAGCAAAATCAAACGTGACAAATTATGTGAAAGGAAAGGTATTTATGCATGAGAGAGAATTCAGAGAGAGGAGAGAAAAATTAGAAGGAAAAAAAACGAGTTTGACCGTCAATTTTTTTTTTTTTTGGTTTTTTGGAAGAATGAGTTTTTGAATTGTAAATTTTTGGAGAATGTGTAGTTAAAAAATAGAAAAATTAATTGAATTTTCTTGAAAGATATTTTATTATAAGAACGTGTAATTGAAAATGAGTATGAGGGAAAAAAAAAGAGATTTGAAACGATAGTTATTAAACATAAGTTTAATTGTGTGTGTGGTTTTTTTTTTTAATTTCGCACTTCTCCGCTTTCTAAAAGATTTCAGTTGATTTGATCATCACCCATATCATTCCAAAAAAATTTCAAATTATTACACAACTTTCAAATTGGTGGTTAGATAGCATTTACTAAGTCGGTAGGATTAAAATCGAATTTTTTGTGAATTTTAATAAAAGTTGATAAAATTTGTGATTAAAAAATTATGAAACCCATAAAGCCGCTGTTTGAAACCCCTTTTTTGGCCAAAAACGAATTCTACAATAGTGTTTTCTGACAACAATCATTTTTTTATTTCCAATCACAATTCCAAAATGGTGGGACCCACGTAGTTAACAATCCAATTTAATCAGCCATTGTTCCCAGTATAGTTGCTCATATTGACTTTTTTCAATATTGCCCTCCAACTTGGGTGTCAGTGGAATACTTTTCCTTCTTTTTTTTATGACAATTGAACGTGCTGCATAAAATTCCGAGGATAATGCATGTTTGTCACCTCATTATTCCAGTTTCGCCATGAACTTATGAAATCTGGTCATGTCATATGTGGAAAAAAATAAAAATGTGTTGGTGGAGAATTATAAATGATTTCGCATACATCGGCATGTATAATGACTAAAACGAATACATTACGCCACCAATCAAATAAGGGCGCGACCTACAACTACTAACGTAATATCTGCGCCATGTAATCGCGTAGCTGCAACCACGACATGTCCTCTTCAACTATTGCATCCAGCTCGGCTGCAATTTCATCTTCTTTATCAGGTAGATCAATCTCGACTTCGTCGTCGTCTAGTTCTTCCGCTCTACGAAATCCCTCGTCCAGATGACTGTTTCACCGAAGGAAGTTATGTATACCCATTGTGGCCACGACCACCACTGTTTGTGCTCTCATATTNTTCCATGCATTTCGGAACCGACGGCGTTGTACTTCTCTTGCGTTGTCGAATTCTTGAAAATGATATTGGATATTAGAGCCCTTATACAGAGCCATATACCCAGACCTGTGTGCGAAACCAAAGTCAACCAGGTAGTATTTACCATTAGCGGGTTGGGGAAAATTTATCATGACTATGTATAGCACATGCCAAAATTCGACTATCGTGGGTGTTCCCGATAGCCCAAACATAAAACAAAGATTGAAATCACAGGGGGCCAGTACATTCTAGGTTAGAATCCCTTTTTTTCCAATGTAATGCTCTCTTATATGGTGTGGCAGCACGGCTCGCACATGGGTTCCGTCTATCGCACAAATGCAATCCTATAATAATAATTTGTATCAACAAACCTTCAATTCATCAGCACATTACATGTTGTACCATCTATGACGTGAACAAAATAACCTAGAGTAGAGGATATCATTTCACGTTCGGATGATGGTGAGCTGCCCCTTTGTTGTAATGCGGATCTGGTTTTATCATGTACCCCACGAAAGCCACGTACGCACGCAGGACTGTCGTAAAGTAATGGCTGATCATCTGCAACGAATGACTGAATAGCGTCTGGACTTGCCGATATCTTATACTCGCGAACAATTCGCTGGGCGATTCTACAGTACTGAAGCCAATTGTTAATGCCATCTTCTAACTGCTCCATCAAATCTTCATCGAAACTCGTATCTGAATCAGACATCGATTGAATGTCGCAGTATGTTTCTGAAGATGCGTACACATCCGACGTATCTGACATCGTTTCGATCTATTTTATGTTATGTTGAAATTTAAAATATTAGTTTGAAAAAATTATGGCAAAATGGAAGGACTTACGAACAATATAGACTTCAAGAGATTATGACACAATGAAGAACTCTACATAGGGAGTCATGAAATAAGAGGTCTTTCTCATGCAGTTGCAATTTATAGAGCTGTAATAGGTGGAGTAATAATTTCAAAAAAAAAAAAAAGTGGTTGTTGAATAATTGATTTGTCTTCTTTATTCAAACAACCGTATCATCTTAACCTCAATAAAGTTGATGGGAATATTCAGTGCAGTTCATGCATTATTGTTTTGTTGAAAAACTTATGCAACTAAGTGGGAGCAATAATGTGCATTTTGTCACATATGTAATTATTCCCTGCAGTCTAAACACTATTGTTTTGTTGACAAAGTTAAACACCCGCGTGGGGGTAATAATGTGCATTTGGAAAATTATTGAAATTGTAGCATACGAGAATTTTCAAGTCATGATGAAGGGAATATATTTCCTGACATACATGGAACTATGTAATGACACACTATTTCAGCATAGCATTAAAAAACATGTGAAATCAGGGGATGGACCTGATAATACATATTATAACACAAATTCGAAGGTTCTACGATACACGAAGTCATAAATAAAAGGAAAATTGAACACGGGTGATGTACACATAAAATCGTCCGACGACATCATAAAAACATTAAAAATCTCGAATTGTCTCGCTCGAAACAGTACTCAATGAATTTAAATCTCAAATAAGTTGTCTTGGCATCATAGTACGAGTTACAATTGTCTTTGTCACATAGGAACCATGAGGCAATGAGGTGGAGCGAATCACCTTCCTGAACATGGCCAGACAACTGAAGTTCGTCAATGCATTCGCCGATTGTCATTCCTCCCTTATGATACGAGCGCGCAATACTAAAAAGAAGCTGAAACCTCTCGTGCACCGTACATTTTCTTCTTTGCTTTTCCCTTCCTATGTTTGCTTTTTCTTTTATCCCCACTATGGTATCCAGATATATTCATGGAGGAGGTTGCTCGACCTTCGACTGGGCTGCCACTGGAATCTGTTGCCTCCGCGTTAATGGAGAACTTGTCACCTCCATACTCTCTGTCACTATCAGTACCCAATTCAAAACCACACTACGACAGCTTCATTAGGGACAACACATACTTGGTTGAGTCGCCACTATCCCCAAACAATCTGCCATACGTGTCATACATCTTGTTGTAGTTGTAGTTCCTGTACTTTGGGTTCTCCTGCATAGACAAGGTAGACGACAAATAACGTTGGAATCCGAAAGAAGTAATCACTAGTGCATTTACATGTACATCACAACAACTCAAACAGGTGTTTGTGATCCGTGCGCAGTTTATTTCAATAGTTCTTCATATGTGATGTAGTCCAGTCCTTTTCAGTCGAGGCGTTGAACATGTTTGTTATACGATGCCATCTTTTCGAGGAGAAGCATTTGCCTCATCGGTGGCCTTCAGCTATGACAAGTTCTCAGGTTTCGATGAATACTTTGTGCTTTGGCTGGTTCCATCTCGCCGTCTTACGTACCGTGCCCTGGGGTGCCTGCGAATTAGAAGCAACATGGTGCAACATATCTGGGATTCCACTTGTGAAATGCTGCCATGGGGAAAATCCGGGATAAGAGTCAAGTAATGTTGACTACAACGGAATAAATGACAAGACAAACGCAGTTTTCGTCTACATTAAGGTAGAAAATGATAATAGTGGTATATTTGTAGCAAATACACACGGTATGCTCACCAAAAAACCTCATCGGGTAGAATGGCTTACCGTTTGGTCGGGGGAACTTTACCACGGAGAGAAGTCGTTTTCCATGGAAGTCGGTCACAATTTTGTGCTTCAAGTCGGATTTGTAGCCTGAGAAAGCTCTGGATCGAAGTCGGGAACAAAGTGGAGGAGAAAAAATTGAAATATCTCCACAAAATAGGACACAACGAAGGTGAAAAATTTCTTGGGTCTTCGATTGGGAAAGTTGAAAATGAAGTCGTATGCGTACTGATCATCCAAAGGCGTTCTGGTTTTTACCCTTGATTTGGTCTAGAAATATCTGGTCGCCTTGAGCTCCGCAGATGGCTGTAAATTATGTGGAAGAGTAGGTGGAAATGGGTTAGGGCAAATGAGTGAAGATGCAATTACAAATGGGCAAAATCGGAAAAAATGTACAACGGGAGGAATGTATAAAAATTGGAATTCTTACACAATTTTTGACTTTGGGGCGTGTTGTCAGAAAACACTGTTGGGTAATTAGTTTTTGGCCAAAAAATGGGGTTTCAAACAGGGGCAAAAAAATAAGATTGAAATGAATTGTTGACTTTGATTACTAAACAGTGGCTAAATTTCATACACCATATAAATATGCAAGAAACCCATAAACCACACCATCTTGTTCTGACCCTTGTTGCATTAACAAAGAGAGATGGGAAAAAGCAAAGTTCTGATCATTGGTGGAACAGGGTACATGGGAAAGAGATTGGTCAAGGCAAGTTTGGCCCAAGGTCATGAAACATACGTTATGCAAAGACCTGAGACTGAGATTGGTGTAGATATTGATAAAGTTGAAACGCTAATATCATTCAAAAAGCAAGGAGCTCATCTTGTACGTGGATCTTTCGAGGATTACAAGAGCTTGGTGGAGGCTGTGAAGCTGGTCGACGTCGTAATCTGCGCAGTTTCCGGCGTACATATTCGGAGTCACAGTATTTTGCTTCAACTCAAGCTTGTTGAAGCTATGAAAGAGGCTGGAAATGTAAAGGTACAAATATATATGATTGCTCATTATGAATCTTGTGTGTTCGCTATACAGACTGCTGAATTCGAATAGACAGTAGTACAATAGACAAGATTTTGACTGACGGTTTTTGATTTTTGTAGAGATTTATACCATCTGAGTTTGGTATGGACGCTGCAAAAATGAAGAATGCAATGGAACCTGGAAAGGTGACCTTTGATGATAAGATGGTGGTGAGGAAAGCAATTGAAGAGGCTGGAATTCCATTCACCTATGTCTCTGCAAACTGTATTGCGGCCTATTGGCTAGGAGGTTTATGTCAATTTGGCAAAATCCTTCCTCCTAGAGATCATGTCATTATTCATGGAGATGGCAACCTAAAGGGTAAGCACATCACACTAAAGCCATTCACGGTCTTACGACTCTGTGTTGGCATATTTTTCGGTAAATATATAGTTGCTGGGGATATTATTTTGCTAATCCGAATTGAAGGGAGATATGAGATTGGCTTATTTTTGATATCTTGTTCGTTTTCTCATACGGGTTTGTCTAGGGCAGGAATATATGTGAATGAAGATGATATAGCAACCTATACTATCAAAACAATTGAAGATCCAAGAACCCTCAACAAGACAATCTACATTAGTCCTCCTAAAAACTTCCTTTCCCAAAGAGAAGTTGTGCAGAAATGGGAGAAGCTAATTGGGAAAGAACTGCACAAGATTACTCTCACTAAGGATGATTTCTTCGCCTCCAAAAGCTGTAAGTACAATCTCAAAAACATTATATTCCGGACTTCTTAGAGATAATCTACGAGTACTCCTACTAATCTTGTCTTCACCATACCTCCTCACGTGTAGATCATTTTTTGATCATAGGTCTATCACATGCATAATTTTCATAAATAAGTAGTGACGAGATATGAATCCACGTCTTTTGCTTGTTCCCTCATCTAAAAGTTTAAGACATTAGAGATGAAACATATTTAGTCATTTAGAACTTGGCTTCAACAGTATATATATCGGAACTAATTATTACTTGTTTTTTGATTTATCTGATATCAGTGCTTGACTATGGTCAGCAAGTGGGATTAAGCCATTATCATGATATTTTGTATGAAGGATGCCTTAACAGTTTGAAGATAGGCGATGAAGAAGAGGCATCTAAACTCTATCCAGAGGTTAAGTACACTACTGTGGAAGACTACCTCAAGCAATATGTATAATTGAAATTAATTCATATTTGTAATAAATTATATATGTGATCCAATCACATTAATTTGTCTTTTATAATTGAATGCTTTTAATAAATTATATACAGAGTATTTAATATAGTCTACTTTATTTGGTGATGGATTTTGACAGTAATAAGTGAAAAAAGATGTATGTAACTAAGGTATAGCTAGTTATTGTTGTTTACACTATGCATATTAAAATTTCATTTGCTAAAATATGAAAGGCCAAAAACTGGGTATTGCTATAAAAACAAAAAACAAAAAAAAATTACAAATAATCTTTTATTTTTGATGGATTCATTCATATATACCAAAAAATATGTATAAATACCTTATTTTTCAATTTGTTATCATTCACCGAATCAACAAGCGACAATTCCCAGGAGGCTAGAGCGTTATTGATTTGTTGAAACTTTAAATGTTGATACTAATTAGCCAAATTATTTTCGATGGATTCATTCATAAATACCACAAAATATTTATAAATAATTTGTTTCTTGAAGTGTTATCATTCATTGAATCAACAAGCGACGATCCTCAGAAGGCTAGAGCGTCATTGATTTGTTCACTTCTTTTATTAACATTTAATGAAAGCATTTAATGGCTTATGGTCAATAACCAATCTGAATTCTCCTCGTACTCCTTAACTTCTTTTATTAACATAGAATGCTTGACACACCCATTGCGAAGTTGTTGGCTCAATAAGACCTTGTAGTTAAGAGAGTTCTTTTGTGGCTAATTGAAGATGTTCTGAGTTCATACCAAGATGATTGGTTTGACATTAATTAGCCAATTCATCTTACCAACACAATTTTGATTTGTTGTAACTTTAAATGTTGATATTAATTAGGCAATCCTTCTTACTAACCTAATTTTTGACAACTTGACAAGTTACTTCTTGGCATCTCCTCATTTGGTATGAAAATGTGATATTTCCAAATGCCAAAAGAGCTTTGCTAGATGTCCGCCAAGGTTTACCACTTGGGTGACATAATGCAGATGTGGCACTTCTTTAATAGTTGGTAGACAAAACAAAATTCCACCAAGTTCTTTATTAGCAATCAATCAAAAGCGTAGCCTCTACATTTTGTCACACATGGTAAACTTCGGTGTACAAGTCGCATTAATCAAGCCAAAAATATATTGATGGGACAACTATTGGCAGCAGATCTTACCCCTTTTTACTAAAACTTGAAAAAATTGCTTTTTTGTAGAGACCTGAAAATGGTCAATCTCAAAGAAAATTCAATACTTAAAGAAACATTGTCATAATCAACAAAATGTCGATATCAATTAGGCAATCCATCTTACTAAAACTTGTAAAGGGTCTCTCAAAAGAATTCATTACTTCAAAACTTTTACGGCTTATACAAACAACAAAACCTATTTCTTTATCCATGTAATTTCTTAAGCCCGACGTTCGTGGGCCTCAAATAATGACTCTTGATATCAGTGGGTAGCTTGGCAGGGGTAACCACGGTGTAAAGGCACCATCCCGTGCCATTCATCTCGTTATTCTACGTGACAATAGAGTTACTGCCGCATTATCCAATATCTAAATATGCATTCAAACTTCAATGTTACAGTGAATTGAAAAGCTCTCGCTTCATTATTGGAACATTTTGATGGGCAAGCTGCTCTTGTTCAAGAATCTGCAACAATTCATCCAACCAAAATGGTTGACGATAATCGCCTGGACTCTAGATGAATAACACAATTATTGTTACTTTTCTCGAAAATAAATAAGAGTATTGCCATTTACGTAGTGACGATGAGCCTGCCACATTTTGAATGAATAAAAATGTAGCAATAACCGTCCGCACACTGGCACATATACTGATAATCATCATCGCTCTAGATAAATAACATTATTGAAATAAATAAAATATATCAATAAATTAGTCATTTCATGTTAGGTTACGTAAATTAGCTGAACAAACCAAGCTTGACTTTTAGTGCTGCATTCCACTTTCATGTTATATTTTTCAAACTCGTTTGGTAGGCATATTTGTTTATCTCAAGCGTAAAAATTTGACTGCATAATTTTTTTCACACGAAGCCATTATGCTGTGAGCACACCTAACTCAGCATTACGCCAAAAAAAGGTTTTGAATTCTGGCACAGCCCAAAATAAATTCCGTCAGTGATTTCTAGGCCCAGAGTCGAGATAACCCTGTCGAATTAGGCAGAGGGAGAACATAAGCCATGTAGTTATAGTTGGTCATCCTTTGCTAGTGACTATATTGCATGTTTTTGTCTTGTTACAATGATATTAAGTCTTAACTTTCATGCATGATAAGTACATTAATGCTTACCCAGATCCCTGAATTTTGTTCTTTGTCTACAGATTTGTATTGATCAACCTCGGCTCACACTAAACAGCCTTTGAAACCTTTCCTTATGGCGGTTTCATCCAAGTTCCTTCCAATGAAGACAATCTTGTTTATTCTTTTCTCACCCGGTCCCCATTCCTTGCCTGGGCAGCCATCTAAAGTAGAATGTACAGCCTGAACGAGTTGAAAGAACATAAAATTTGATATTTGAGTTTCAGAGACAAAAAATAGAAGTATTAACAAATTGAAGATATTCTATCGTGCTGGCAAAATATAATAACCTGGAAAACATAACGCTGCTCAGAATCACTGACAGATAGTATTCCTTTCATCCTGTAAATGTCATCCCCTTTCTCTTCTATCAATCTTTCGAGCCAATCATCAAACTAACTCACCAGTGCCGAAAGTTTCACAGATCAGAACTTGGAAGTTAAGAGAGAAAATGGAGTATATGCAGTGTCTGTTATCTAGGACTATGCAAAATGAATCAATTTCCTAATCTTGCTCGACCATATTCTTTCTGCTAATATCTGATCCAAGGCATACCCAAAACTATATTTGGTTAAATAAGCAATTAATAGGTGAAGTAGGACAAGTTGTTCAACATTAATTACAATACTTGCAGTTTAGGAAAACATGTGCAACAATATTAATCAAAAGCATACAAATAACACCGGCACTTCAAGATAAGCACTTACATAATCAAGATCTAGGGTTCCCTCAGAAACGATACTGAGACTGGAGACAGCGGAATCATGTACATGATCATGATGATGTCCTTTGTGATGTTCTATAAAACGAAAATGGCAAAATAAGAACCTGTTAATTACAAAAATCAAAAAATATATATAACAGTTAAGAATTCAGGCACAAGGGCAACAACCGTATTTCCTTATTAGGAGTTATTCTATGTACATGTTATTGTTGGTTCTTTTAACTCAATTGATGTCACCTCATTTATCTTGTGAACATTATCTATCTGTGCAAGTCTATCTTGTTTATCATTCATATAATCTCGTAACGACAAGGCAGAAGAAAATTGGACATTCCCAGGTAGGAGAGAGTTTATTTCATTAAATTATTTTCCTAGAAGCTTCAATGCTTCTTAATAAGAGGTCCCGGCTTTGAAAGCCCATCCCATAAAAGTGGCTGGTACTACAGCTACAACTTGGAATTTCCTGAGACCAAGTGCCACCCAAAAACCCCTTATATCAGTTCTCCATAGAGCAAATGGTTGGTTAACAGATTAAGAGTTTCCGGTTTTTACCTTATTTACTTTCTTCTGAATATATTAAATAACATGGAAAGGATAAGAAACTTAAAAGAAAAATGCATAGAATGTGTAGAATACTCCACCATGACCACTTTCATGTTGATGTGAGCAATGAGAATCGTTTGAATGAACTTCAGATTCAATTCTGTAAAGAAATACATTTATTCATCAGAGGATTGAGTTAAGCACCTATTATTAATGGAAATAACTAAGCATCTTGATTAAACGAAAGAACAGATCTCAATTGAATCACCTGTCAAGATCATAACCCCCCACTCCCAAAACAAAGTCCATGTCAACTACCCCATATTTAGCAAGCTTTATTTGTGCCATCCCATTGATATGCTGTAAAGCGACCCAACATCAAGTTATGAGAATAAAATACAACATGGAGAACAGTATAGCAATAGCAATTGTTATATAGCAACAACAATTGTTGTAAGTGATGGCCCAATTAAAATGAAAGACAGAACAAAAGTCTGTCTGATTGCAAAAATGAAATTTGTATGGAAAGAAAATGAATTCTGGGGAATTGAATTGTCTGGAATTGTTTTCATGGGAATTTTCAATTAATTGTATTTGATTAGTATAATTTTCCACGTGGGAAATATGAAAATTTTGGATCTTTTGGTATTCGTTTGATTTTTTTTTACATGAAAATTGTTTATTAAAGGAATATAATTTGTTACAATTGAAGATAGAATTTATTTCCATTGCAAAAAAAAATTAGTAGCCTGGAAAACCAAATTGGTCCCACCAAATTGGTGGGAATTGATTTTCCTCAAAACCATGGAATTGGAACCGTGTGAGGAAAAAGATGGAGAATGAATTGCCAAGAAAACTTTTCCAATCAAACATGACTTTTGGTGGAAGATGGAATTTCATTTCCAAGTTCCATGGAAAAATAGCAAAATCAAACAGGGCATAAGGGTATGTTTGAGCCCCATTTTTCTGAAAAAATAGACTTTGTAATAGTTTTATTTGGAGAATTGGCTAAGGAAAAATTATTTTATTGGTAGAATGTGTGGTTCAAAATGAGTTTCGGGAAAAAAATAAGTTCTAAAAGAATGGAGTTCTAACAGGGGCTAAATTACGGTATCAAGTGTCTGCTAACAAATCTATCACTTATGCATCCTCATAAAAGGGATTGATAAAGTAAGGAGAAAAAATGAACATTAATGTTTTAATTAAATCATCCAACAGTGATAAGTTGCCCAGATTACATGCTTAAATTACTAATCCTAGGTACGTAATTGCAACTATATAGATTATTGTATAGAGACGAAGATAAAAGATATTCTAGAGAAAATTTCAACAGGTTGTACACAAATCATCAACTAACAAGAAGAAATCTATATTATCAGGCCTAGGACTGAGTTTTTAGAAATAGATTAATTCTTCACTTTATGGACAGTAATAGAAATGAAAGAGAGAGGGCATCTTGAACTTCAAATAACATATGGAACAAACAATAGTCCATTTCAAAATGAATGGGATGGTGACATCTGTTAGTCAACCAGACGGTTGTTTCGAACTATATTTTACATTTATATTTGAGTTATCAAAATAAAATACGTTCTATTTGTATTATCTAGTTTGAAATTTAATATTACGTAAAATATTTAATAGACAAGCAAATAAAATTACATGAGACACCATTTCAAATGTAGGAGTATATAGGTGGTAGTATAATGTATTGTATAGACCTAAAGAAACTCTCATTTATAAAAGAGATGTGATCTAGAGACCAAATTAACATGGCTTTAAATGGATTGAAAACATTTGAATTCTCTCAATCTTTCAGTCGATGTAGAAAGTCACTAGAACGGAATGGCACAAAAAGATTCTTGTAGCCAATCCCAAATTTATAGTAAATAATGCTTTTTTTTTTTTTTTAAACAAACAAAGGCCCAATTAAACGCTTAAATCAACCAATCCCAATCACCTCAAAAAGCAGTAAGCATTTGCACAAAAGAAGACACTATACTTTCATTATTTTACTACTCTTAACAGTCTTACAGAAAGTAAATGAAGATCCAATAGATCCCACAAAATTTGGAAGTTGATATGTATATGATTTATGAACCAAGTGAATGCTAGTTTAAGCTTCAAGTTAGGTTTCCCATATTCAATACCTTCCCCTCAATATCAACAAATTACAAAGAAATAGTCAGTTTTGCTTATGGATAAAAGAACACCTACCTTGATTCTGTTTGTCAGTGACTCCACATCAGGATCAGCCACCAAATCTATCTGTCGAAATGAAATTAAAAATATAATCACTAAATTGAAAACTTCTCAAGTCTTAAGAAGGTTTCATAGCAAGCTAAGCAAGGTCGAGAACCAATTAACAGAACGAAGAAACCAAAAACCAATCTATTAAAGAATACCAACTTAAGAAGGTTTCATACCTTGTTCAGAATAATGCGGTCTGCATAAGCAATTTGTTCCACAGCCTCATTCACTACAAACCTTGGTTTTACTTCATTTAAGTGTTTCATGGCATGCTTGGAGTCAACCAAAGTAACAACACCATCAAGTTTCACATGACGTGAAAGCAGCTCATCACTACAAAATGTTTCAATAACTGGACCAGGCTTTGCAAGACCTGAACAACAAGATCCATCATTGCATTACAAGTCCAAATTTTCAAGATTCAAGCACAACAGATGATAAATCACTGAATGCCTATTAAGAGAACTAGTAGCTACCAATTATATGATAGCAAAAGGTATGATGGAGTGTACATAAACCAATTTGGTTCAACAAGACACTCAGTTCTCCCAAAGACCTAAATATTGATAACATTGAAAAAGTAATGGGAGTAATGGAAAAGGGATAGAGGAACAAAGAATAACCACAAGCAAACTGCATATCATGTATATCTCTGTCTGACCACATTGATATTAATTTATGTAGTATGAGAGAAGCTGTCAGGTTTAAGGACATCAAGGAATGACAATCATATGCATTTCTTAGCACATTAAAGTACCTGTCGTTTCTATAACAATATGGTCAAACTTGTCTCGCTTCTTTTTAACCAACTCCAAAAGCAATTTGACAAGATCTCCACGAACAGTACAACATAGACAACCATTATTTACCATGACAATCTCTTCATTAGAAGAGGAATGACTAGCAACTAATGAACTATCAATATCCACTTCACCAAACTGCATCCAGAAAGAAATTAAAAATTAGAAGTCAAATTTAGATAAATTTGACCAAAAAAAGAAATAGAGAACTAACAGTTTCATAATTTCCCAATTTTATTTTATCACAGGCATTATGCTCTCAAAAAGGAAAAAAAATGATGGTCGGATACAGAGATTTTCTCCTGTATCTAGAAAAACTTTGGAGACATGTGAATCAAGTACTATGTCTTGAATATATTAATAAACAATAAAAAAATGGACAGTGTAAAATGTATTAGGCAGCGGACAACAACTGTAAACAGATATAAGCAATAACAGTAGGATGCTAATGCATCTCTTACAGAGAACATTCCACTGTTAATGATGAAAATTAAGTTGCGTCTTGTAACTTTATCCTCAGTTCAAGTCCAATTTGTCAGATTTTGATGTTTCCACATGTATTGGTCATCTTACCGAGTATGTAAATGGGTACAGAAACTGTAACTGTAACTTGATGTTTCATCAATGTAGGAAGTCATAAACTAAGGATATGTTTTACCACACTCCTTTACCAGTTCCTTTTCGGAATTTATTGTTCTCTCTCTCTTTTTCATTCACCACTGTGTTGAATTCTTAAAATGAATAAATATTTTCTGTTGAACGGAAGCAGACCAATAAAACTGTACGCATAGGGCTCATAATTCTGAAAGCTAACATCATAAATTAGGGCTATATCCATCAGTTAGAGAGTTTAATTGGTGAAGCTCATAACTTATGTGGGCTACTTTAACTAAAACTCGACTCATTAGTGATTATGAACAGAGGACCAAAGAAATAAGGTCCCCAAGTAAGCTGGCCTGAATTTAAGAAGACCCTGAGGTTAATTATTGGCAACCTAACATCACAAGAAAGAGTAGTCCATTGATTTGGTTCATTGCCAAACATATACAAATTAATTATGGCAGAAAGAAAATAATGAGGACACCATACAGTCCCATTTTACACTGCATTGTAGAAACAGAAAATAAATAGATAAAAGGGTAAGTCTTTTGTAACATTTAAGGTTGTATCTAATAAATACTTATATTGAGACTGTAAAGTAAAAAAATAATTCACATTTGAATGATCACACCAATCTTACACACATCAGTAATCACATTTTGGAAACTGCAATATAAAAGAGACTGAAAATGATAAATACTTGATAGTAAAAGAATAGCCATTGCTATACCTCATTTTCAATGACAGCAATCCGCTTTCCATGTTGAGATGTCAATATATGATTCAAAAGGGTGGTCTTCACATCATGCCAAAATACACGAAGTTCAGAAAATACAGCCAACATAATAAAGAAAAAGACCAACTAAAAGACGCACAAACTGATCTTCGGAAAATAATTTGAGAAACAACTACGCGAGTGTACATACAAATACATATACCAATAAATGTATGTATTCATATGCATAAACACATCAATTTATACAATTTAGCTGGCTGCTAGAGATATATTAGATAGAATTCGCTATCATCAGAAGCATATGCATAGTCCTTTACTATTAAGTTCCTATTAAGCTAAGCCACCAGTTGACTCAAAATCCTAAAGAATCAATTTTTATCCTTGATTATCCTAATCACAAAACTATAGAATCATATAATAAATATATGCACAAGTAATATATTTTGGACCTTGCCAGAGCCAAGAAACCCGGTTATTACGGTGGCGGGGACACGGCTATCAGCATTTAAAGCGGCAGCGACTGAGGAATTCAATTCTCCGGTGATGTAATCAGATGCTGTAGAGGAGAAGTTTCTGCAATGATCCCGGTAAAGGAAAGAGTAGATAGTTCTGAGGGAATAGTTGAAACGATTAGTGGGTTGGGTTGGGAAGGAGTGGGAGAGGAACTGTGACGTCGTTTTGAAGAGCAAGTGCCTAGTAGCCATTGGAATTGAGACTGGATTTCAGTGGGAGCTTAAACCCTAGACTTGAAGAAGGTGATGGTACTGGTAGGGGTTTATGACTCGTTCTTTTTGAATGCTTTATAAGTTTTTAAAAATAGGAAAATGTATAATTGAACGTGAATATTAAAATTATAGATAAATGTATAAATGAAGATGAATGATAAATACGATACATAAATTAACGTGATTGTTAATTAGCCCCTTGTTTGAACCACATTATTTTTTTCATTCTCATTTTTCTACTTATTTTTAACCATACATTTTTCAATAAAATAATATTTTTCATCACATCAATAACATTTTCTTCTTTTTTAACCACATATTTCTTATCACATCAACAGTAAAAATGCATTCTTACTCCTAAAATGTACACCAAACAGGCTCTTAATTTAGAATTAATACAAAAATATATATATGTGACAATAAATGTTAAATCATTTATATTAAATGAATATAACTGAAATTGAATGTTAATTAACATATATAAATGTGAATAATGAATTGCATTCTTGAATATGAAATTTTAGTTAATATTGATTAAATGAATGTTAATGTTAATGTTAATTAGCTATTGTTTGGTGCAAATTTTATAACCAAGAATGTATTTTTTATGTGATGAGAAATATGTGATTGAAAAAGAAGGAAAAAATATTGAAGTGATGTAAAATATTATTTTATTAAAAAATGTGTGGTTGAAAATGAGTAGAAGAATGAAAATGAAAAAAATAATGTAGCTCAAATATGGGCTTAATTGAGAATTAATAACAAGTACATAGACTAATGGACTTAAATGTATGGTCATGTTTGATATTTACTATTTTCCATGGAACTTGGAAATTATTTTCCAAATTCCAACTTTTTCTTGTTTGATAGCCAAAGATTTTTTGGCAAAAAATTTTCCCCCAACCCCCACGTGACCTCTTTTTCCAGATTTTCATTGAATTGGTTTTCCCACTAAACAAATTATATCCCCAATTGAAAAAAAAAATCTTTTAATGGATAAATTTTTATGAAAAACAAAGTCAAACAAACATCTAAATATCCAAAATTTCAACATTTTTCAGGTGAAAAATTATACCAATCGAACACAATTAATTGACAATTCTCAGGAAAACAAATTATTGGCAATTATTTTCCTGGTATTCGTTTTCTTTCCACCCATTTTTCATTCTTGTAATCAAACGGACTCTAAATGAAAATTAATATTAATTGAATGGATCTAAACTTCAATTAATTAAGAATTCATAACGGAAATACATGTATGAACAATAATTTTGTAGAATTTTTTAAATTTTGTAAATTAAATATATATTTGAAAAATGAAGTAAGATATTATTGAATTAATTGAATTATAGTAAGGTTATAATTGTCCAAAAATAATAATTCTCACTTGATGTAATATTTAATTTATTATAGATTAATAATTTCACTAAAATTTGGAGGACAATTTTACTTTTGAGGCCTATGTAATGACACTAATCAAACATCGATTTGTAGAATTTTTGAGAAATTAACCATTAATTAAAATTATTTAACTATAATATTAGTTCAACCGAAGATAATTTTTACATTTTATGTAGAATTTTTAACACAATTTATTGATTAAGATTTTCAATATTCAAGTGCCCACTTTTGTAAATATTTATCCACAAATGATCGTTTTCAAGAATTTAATCTTCTCTTATTTTCAGTGTTAACTTCATCTAGAATAACGTTATAGTCTAGACAGAATTGAGGGACAGTACCACTTGGATGGATGATCACATGACAAATATGCATATGCAGAGCGGATTATCATAAATTGATGACAAGGCCGATCCTGAGATTTTGAGAATTTTATATTAGATCCTTTTTCGATAGACACCATGTAAACCAAAAAAAGAATTTTATCAACATCAACTTTGAGAAGGTTCTTTCTGCAAATGTAACTGTAACCGATATATAAGTAATATTCTATAAATAAACCACATATTTGGAAAATAGCCATCATTTTATATAGTCTAAAACTTTAATCACCTTTTTGGTGTCTTATGACAAATAGTTTCTAACAATTTGTAGTTCAAAAAATAAACTCGTGCTTACCAAAATCATAATTCCTGTCATGCATATTTTTTTTCAAGCTTATGACATCAACATTTCAAATAATTATCATCTACAGTTAACAGATTTTTTTTTAAAAAAAAAATTCAACATAAATTCAAAAGTATTTCCATATTTTTAAAATTGTTCAAACCCTAACCTAAGTGAAAAAAGATATTAATCAACTATAAATAATAAATAATACTCTAAAAGATTTTTCAACTTAATATCTTATCTCATCATTAACATTTTGATCAAAGTATTCCTATTTATGGATACTATATAAAATATAGGTTCAACTTCCACTTGAACAACAACTTTTTTAGGAGTAATCTTCTCAAATTCAAATTCAAATTTAGTTTCTCTATATGCTTCAAAAAAAAAAAAAAAATTTTAAGTGTTTTCAAATGACTAATAGTAACATCAATAGACATATCCTCTTTTTGTAAAAATTTTCTTACTCTATTAATATCAAAAAATATATTGTACCAAATAATTATGTCAAATAAGAACTCAAAAATTATAATACTATAAGATAAACTTTTAGCATATCTAAATGTCTTAGCGTGATCACACTTTTCCACAAAGTGTGAGAATGTAAAACTTTTTTTTTGAGAAAATTAAATAATTATGATATATAATAAAAAGAGTGACCTTACATGATCGCCTACCCTGTCTATAGTCAGGGCTGACACTAATTGATGGCTATATAAGTTTTGAAATAAAATCAAATGCCTCTCACATACCCACGTACAAGGCTTGCTAGTAGTAGGCTAAGATTTACTTTCGAGCATTGTTGTAAAAGGCCTATCAGGGCAAGAGATCAAGTGCCACCTGATAGACGATCATATGATAAATTTACATACGCTAGTTATGGCAGGTTGATGGCTATATAAGTTTTGAAATAAAATCAATCAACTCCCACTGATCCACGTACAAGGCTTGTTTAGTAAGCAAAGATTTAGCCCCTGTTTGACACACATTTTATCAAAATGCATTCTTTCAAAATTTATTTTCAACCACACATTCTTAAAAAATATATATATATATTATCCATCACATCAATAACTTTTTCTTACTTTTTAACCACGTATTTCTCATTATATCACTATTTAAAATACATTATTTCCTCGATAATATCCATCAAACACACCTTTACTTTCATGCATTGTTGTAAAAGGCCTATCAGGGCAAGAGTCAAGTGCCACCCAGGACTTTGTACCGGTGAAAGAGAGATTCAGTAGCAGTAAAAGAGGTTTTGTTGAAAGTAGAAATATTGCAACTTTTGATGATAAAATATAGTTCCACACACTAAAGGGTTGTCTGAAATGGCATGAATACAGAACAATAAATAGATGGCAATTCAAATTAATCATGTTAGTACAAGATTACAGATGAAGTATATTTAGAGTAAAGGGCAATGTCGGATTGTCAACAACGAGATCATCAGCATCAGCAAATTCGAACACCAGCTTGCGAAGATCAACAATGATATAGCAGATGACTAACTCGAGCAAATCAAGAATAGAGCAGCTCTACCAGTCTTCCTCGACTTTGAACCCTTGTCTCGCTCCCGCCCCAATCACACGTGAGAAAAAAATACACCTTATTTTGTGCCCTGCCTGGCGGGACGTTAACAGAGTTCATATTTGGATCTTTTGCACATCTTCCAGTTCAAACTTATATTATCTCATGAAAAAGCATCAATATAGCAAGTGTCTAATGCAAAATCTTCAACTTTTGATGACGAAAATACAACCTGTAGAATTTTGTATATATCTTTTGTCTCAGGGTGTGATTCATCGGCTACCAAAAACTCGTGAAACTTACCCTCCACCTCTATCAAGCTAGAACCTGGATTCTTCTTCACCCCTTTCTCTCTCATCATACTTCTGACCATACTAACATCGTCCCATTTCCTCTTTTTCGCACATAGACTGGCTAGGAGTGCGTAAATGCCACTATCGTTGGAATCTAAAATTATAAGATTTTCTGCTGCTATCTTGCCCAACTCAACATTTCCATGCATCCTACACCCACTCAGAAGGCCACCCCAAACAGCTTTATCTGGTTCCATCGGCATTTTTTTAATCAATTCGTAAGCTTCTTCTAAGAGCCCAACCCTACTGAGTAAATCAGTCATGCAAGCATAGTGTTCCACTCTGGGCTTTAATCCAAATCTGCTCATGTCTCTAAAATACTCCCAACCCTTCTTGACTAATCCACCATGGGCACAAGCCGACAGGACTCCGACCAATGTGATGTCATCCGGCTTAAATCCCACATTTATCACCTGTTCAAAAAGATGAAGAGCCTCGTGTGCATGACCATGAGAAGCATAAGCTACTATAATTGAGTTATAGGACACTAAATCTTTCTTTGGCATTTCATCAAATATCTCTCTAGCAGCACCAATATTCCCGCATTTTGCATACATATCAACAAATGCATTCCCTAGTATTATACTAAGCTTAACCCATTGTTGCTTAATATAGTAATCGTGAATCCTTAGACCTAAATTCATATGACCGGATTGAGAACACGCAGAGAGGGCACACACCAAAGTACTCTCCATAGGAACCAAACCGTTGTTCTCCATTTGAAGAAAAAGTTCCAAAGCTTCATTAGGTCTACTATTCTGGGAATAACCTGCAATCATTGCATTCCAAGAAATCACATTCTTCCTTGGCATTTCATTGAATAACTTCCTAGCCAAATCAACTTCCCCAATCTTCGCATACCCATTTATCATACTAGTCCACGAAAACACATCTTTCACTTCCATTTTATCGAAAATCTCTCCAGCTTTGGCCAAGCACCCACATTTCACATACATATCCAACATAGAATTCATCAAATTCAGACTAAATCTCACCCCTTTCCTCTCTGCAAACTCGTGTATTCTCTCCCCCAAACTCAAATCCCCCTTTAAGGCGCATGCACTGAAGATTGCCACCATTGTAACCTCATTGGGTTCAACACCACTTTCACACATTTTATCAAACATCTTCAAAGCCTCATCAACCATATCATTTTTCACATATCCATCAATCATACTAGTCCAAGAAACAACATCTCTTACTTCAGTCTCATCAAAAATTCTCTTTGCTTCGCCTAATTTATGACTCTCGCTATAGAAATGCACGAGCCCATTTCTCACAATCACCTCCCCTACACATCCCACTTTCCAAATCCTACAATACAATGATTCTCCCACTCTAATATCGTCCAAGCCCTCACAAGCTTTCAGCCCAAAAACGTAGCTTCTTTTATCCATTTCCACCCTTTCCTTAACCATTCTAACAAAATACTCAATACCCATTTCAAAATACTGGTTTTTAACACTGCCCCTTATCATGGTATTCCAAATATACACATTCGGTTCGAGAATCTGACCAAATAGCACATTTGCATAGCTCATGCTCCCATTTTCATCCATAGCATAAAAAGACAGTAGCCTGCTGATTGGAAAGAGATGGAAAATGAGGCCAGTGCGTGTAATGTGGGCTTGGATTTGCTTTGCTTGGGACATGGAGTTGCAGGACTCTACGAGGAGGAGAGTAGGGTGTGTAATTATAAGATTTGGGTTGGGATTTGAATTCCATTTCTTGGAGTTCGACGAAAAGTTCTTGCCAAATTGAAAGATTGATGGGATTATACAGGAAGGAGACGAATTCGAAATGTATTTCAGAAGTGTGGTACGAGGTCTCATTTGAAGACAAAAAATGTTTGTTTTAACTGCCCAAGAGGCATATTATAGTAGAAGAAACTACTACTGTTTTAACATTTTTCTTTTACTCCAGTTTCTTTCTTTTTCCTTTTTGTTGGACAGCCCCCGTCTGTTTTATACTTTTTAATTTTCTATCTTTTCATGTTTTATATATATTTTTTATAATTATTATTCTTTTTGTGAAATGGTTGAAAAAATTGTCCTCCCGATTAATTTAATGCCTATTTTGAAAGGAAACTAGCTAAAAGAAATAATTTCGTCTCCGATTGAAAGTTAAAAAGAGAAAAATGCTATAAACAAGTTCGAAGCTCAAGTATCAAACTTTTAATCAAATTATAAAAGCTCCAAAGAACGGAAAATTTCTTGAAAATCTGTTCAAAAACACAAATTTATGTTGAAATAAACAAACAAACAAAAATAGAGAAGTAAACGCAAGCCTCTATAAAGAATGAAACAGTTAACAAAATTATATACAGAAGACAAAGTTCAAATATATAGCATCCAATTCCTTAGAATGACAAAATATTCCTTCCAAATGAAACAATATATTTACAAAGACAATAAGCACTTTTTGCATATGTGCAGACATATTTACACCAAGAATAATAGAGAGTGCACCATCAGTTCATTACTGTATTCTTCTCCTTCTTCTTCTTCTTCTTCTTCTTCGTCTCTTTTTTCTTTTTTCCTTTCTTTCATTTTCAAACTTCTTCCGCTTTTCCAAGCATTATACAACACATCAGCTCTCAGCTCCTATCGTTGCGAAAACAAACTGAGATAAGTCCATCCCAGCAACGTTAGGGAAGTTATTTCCTATTAACAAATTCCCTGCTATACAATATCATAATATTGCTATATATTATTTGATTTTTTTGATATTCTTCTTTTTTCTTTTCTTTTTCTTTTTTTACCAATTGTTTAAGTTTAAGAGATACGGAATAACTATAAACAACGTGACGAATCCAAGTTAGAATGTAGAAGGACCAGAAGACCAAAGCCCATACGAGGGTATTGTCGAACGTCAACTCTTCTGAAGAGAAGAAACCCACTGCTCCATATACTTCTTGTTCTCTGAAAACGATATTGAAAAATCATGAAATATATCATATAAATACAAAGGAAAACCTGGATCAAGAATATTTTAGATTTTGCTACGTTCATTTAAATAGATGTAAGCGACCAAGTAGAGAAGGGTATATGTGTAGTTTACAATTACTAACAAATAGGAAGAAGGCTTCCATTTATAAGCAATAGCATAACGAAGAAGATGCTAAAGTCAGTCTAGAATTTCCATGTTCTAGTTACCTCCACTGAGGCAGGCACCTAGTTAAAAAAAATGGCTTATTATGTCCCCATAAAAAAGAACGAGTTAAGTGCATGTTTTGGAAATGATTAAATTAAAATCCAAGCAGGTCGAACATATTTTTTATCCATATATTTCGTAGAAGTCGCAACAAAGATCCAAACATTCCGTGGAATCCACTACTTATAATCACTTCAATTTTAATTTAATCACTTCCCAAACATGCACTTAATATGAAAACTTCTTCATCATGGGTCTTGAAATGTGCCGTAAACCACGTAGTGGTTCAAGAACACAATTTATCGTGCTTTTAAGTTGTTGTTAACTCCAATGCTGCTAACTCGAGACGGGTTCATTAACATAAAATGACAAAATTACTCCACTTAATGAATAAATTCTTGTGTATGATTCAATTGGTTTTTACAGATAAAGAGTATAAATAGCTCATTCATATTCATTCCAAATATGGATCAAATCTACTACACATAGATTTGTACGTGCGTTTTATATTTTAATTTTGTTCTGTTGTTTCATATCTGGATTTCCTTAATCACAAATTTCTGATCTTCTTTTCTCTGTATAAGTATTAAGAATAATTTCTGAATCAAGAGTTTTTAGTAGCTTTTTGAAGAGTAGGTTCAATTAATATCTATATGGCATGATACTGATACTCTTCACCAATGTAGACTAGTTCTAAAATGGGTAGGGATTTCGGTTTATTTAGGTCTAAAATGATTTGCAGAATAAGAGCAAGGATGAATAAGAAGCCTAGAATCATTCCTAAATCCTTTCAGACATCACACTTGATAATTAATATTTAAAATGATCACTATTGAATTATGAAGAATACACGTTTATTTAGCCCGTGTTTGACAATCATTATTTCAAAACTCTTTAATTACACTCATTTTCAACCACACATTTATACAATAAAATATTTTGCACGTAAATTCAAAAAATTTCCATACTTTTTAACCACATATTCTCAAAAAAAATCACTATTCAAAACTCCATTTTCTCAAAATAATGGCCTTCAAACAAGGGCTTATATGCTCCAAGAAACCTCCAACTTCAACAATGAATTATAAACTCAAGACTAGTCCTACTGGACTTGTGAATTTGATTCAAGAACACAATTGGACTTAAATCAAAATGCAGGTACAATCAGCATTCGTGCAATCTCCAGAATACCATTGACACGATAAATTAATAAAACCACAAAAACTGACCTAACAACTACTTAAACTTAATCAAAACATAAACTAATAACTACTACTACTTATCCTCCAAGGCAAGCCAAATCAAAGCTTGAGCCTTGGAATGGTCATTGGCTCGCTTCTCACAAACTTTCAAATGGTTTCTGAGAGTTTCGCCATTGGATTATATGTCATGTCAGGTGATTATTGGGTGAGAAAGAAGAAAAGAAACCAGATGATTATATTTTAAGACATAGGCCCTGTACCAATGGGGACAATCCAGTCTTTATCTTAAAAAGGGTTATTGGCAGATATCCAAACCATGGGCATATTTAGCATATTCGAAAACTGCAGTGGAGCTTTAGCATATAGCCATAAAAGAATGGTGGACAAACTGTAATAGTCATAAACACAAAATGTAGCACCAGGAGAAAAGGACCAGGAACCTACTACTGAATCATATACACATTCTATCCACTATCGCAAAGAACTAAAATCTGATTCATTTGAATGCCTACAACTCTATCTACAAATTGCAGCGTAATGGAAGAAGAAACAGTAAGAAATTTTGTCAATATTATGTCACACCAATCCCTCCGTATCGATATTCAGGGAACAATATTTTTAGTGACAACTTGTGGGACCACGAGAATCTGGTGAACCTGCCTTTATAACTGGTCCCCAAGTCCTTCGATAACATTTTGCACTTCAAATAGCTTTTCTGCTTATTTAAAAACTTACTAGAGTGTCTTTTCAATTCTTGAATATTGTCACAAAAGAATTTATTCTCCAGATGAAGAAAATTATAAATTTGAACAATTTCAATTTAAGGTCAACCTACATAATGCATCCGTTTGTGTTGTGTGAGAAAGAAGGGATATCATGTTGCATCTGTTTTGCTTATCAGTCACACGCATAAAAACTAACACTCGAGATATACGATTAAGACAGAAAGCTTCAAACAATGTTCCTAATCCCATGAAAGAAGCAGTATCAGCGACATGCCTGGAATTCTTGCTTTAGTGAACTTGCGCGATTTAAAGCATCCGGCTGAATAATGATTTTTCCTTTACAGGTAAAGAATTATTCAATTACGCCAAGAGGTTATGAAAGACTGTACACACAAGTTAATTAGAAAACCTCTATTATTGTTTCCCTTTCCTGACTTTTTACGTTGTTCCTGTTCTTAACCTCATATGAAAAGCAGCAAATAAAGGAAAGGAAAGAGGTTGAAACTAAACTGGAACTTGAAGAAGAAATAGCAGTCTAGACAGAAAGAATACAAGTTTGTAACACTTACCAACATATCATCTCTTTTAACTGTTGAAAGTACCTAGCAGCAAAATTGGTGTAGTTTTGCACGATTTTTCAAGCTTATAAGGCGATCAAACATCATTTTTAACCATACATTCATTAGTTATCACAACTTTTATCTACTGTTTAACCGAGAATCCCACTGCTTATAAGTACTTAAAAGCTTAGCCAAGCAAGCACTTAGACTACACAGGGCCCGCTCAGCCCCACTCTGGTTCAAATACTATTCTTTTTCACTATCTCCTACCCCGCTCACTGCCCTTCAGGCTTAACAAAACG
>CAIGRB010173206.1:0-18849 GCA_903798255.1 Fraxinus quadrangulata | reverse complement strand
AAAATTATTCCAACGGTGAATATTCGAAATATGAATTGAATTATCCTTACATCTATAATCAATTGTGAATTTTCGACGGTGGATATTGACTTGGACCAATGTTAGTCTTTTGATTATTTTCGTTAATTTAATTTTCATTGTTATTCATTTCTTTATTTACAATTGTTTGCATACAAAAACCCATAATCATTGTACGGAGCATAAAATATTGAATTACACACTCTTCGTGGGATCGATCCTTACTTCCATTGCTACATTAGTTTTTAGAAGTACATGTATTATTTTTTGGTACCTATGACGGCACACCAACCATACCGAGTTCTAAAGGCCGTCTTCGAGATATCACTAGCTTTTATCCTCAACTGATGATATCCCAACCTCATATCGATCTTTGAGAATACTGTCGCACCCCGCAATTGATCAAACATATCCTCAATTCTAGGAAGTTGATACTTATTCTTGATGGCGATCATATTCAATTCTTGGTAGTCGATACACATCCTCATAGACCCATCTTTCTTTTTAAAGAAAAATATTGGTGCCCTCCAAGGCGACACACTAGGTCTTATAAAACCCTTTCCTAATAATTCCTCGATTTGTGTTTTCAATTCCTGCAATTCTTTGGGTGTCATTCTATAGTGAGCTTTAGAAATAGGAGCAGAACCAGGAGTCAAATCAATTGTGAACTCTACTTCCCGTTCTGGAGGCATTCCGGTAAGTCCTCGAAAAAGATTTATGAAAATTCCCGTACTACTTTGACGTCTTCGATTGTCAACGCTTTATCTTCTTTGGCCAGCGCTGACATCAAGAACCATATGCATCTCTCTAACTTTAAAATTTTTCGGGCTTTCAAGGCATAAATGACTTTAGGTAGGGGTTTTGTTTTATTTACTAAAAGGCGAAGTTCTACTCCTCCAAGCCATCTAAAAATTACTTCATTCTGAAAGTATAGAATCGTTGTGTGGTTCTTTGAAAGCCAATCCATTCCTAAGATTATGTCAAACTCACACATTTTCAAGACGTATAAGTTTATGTCCAAGATCTTATCATCAATGTTTACCCCTACTGTCTTTACTATGTGACTTGTGTTAAGTACATCCCTTGAAGGAATGATAACCTCTAATGGAGTATTGGTAACTTCACTACTTACATCTATTGTGCTCATAAATTTCGACAATATAAAAGAGTGGGTAGAACCAGAATCTATCAAAACATATGCGTGAGTACTAGATATGAGAATGTTACCTGCCAAAACATTTCGACTGGCAACCTCCTCACGTTCAGTAAGGACATAGACCCTGGCTTGCCCTTTAGGTGGATTCTCGGGTTTCTACTGTTGTGGTGGTTGCCTCAGCTTCTGATTCTTAGGAAAATTTGTCACGTGACATGTCTTTCCACAATAGAAGCATACATTGGTTCCCATGAGTCATTTCCTAGCGTGACGCTTCTGACATTTGTCACAAATTGGATTCTCCGAATATTTGCTCGAAACTGACCCTCATTTCCCTTTCTTTGCAAAATTTTGCTTTCCTTTATCTTTTCTCTAACAATATAGGTTGCTGAGTTTTACTAGTATTGTTAGCATTTTCCCTGAAGTTGGCCAACTGTACTTTTGCCAGTACTTCGTGGTATGTACCTAATTCAAAGGTGACCACGGATTGTCGGAGATGATCACGTAGACCTTGGTCAAAGCATATCGCTTTCTTTTCCTCTGTATTGACCAATTGCGAGGATTAGCGAGATAGTTCCTCAAACTTCCTTTCATAATCTGCCATTGTCAAGTTTCCCTGTCTGAACACCAGGAATTTCGCTTCCTTTAGTTTCAAATGTTGGTGGTGAAGTATTTTTGTACGAATAATTCTTTGAATTCATTCAACATCTAGCCTTGTCTAGCTGCTCTTGGCCTGTTGGTCATTTCCCACAAGTATCTTGTTCCTTGAACCATCATAAAGGTTGCACAAATTACCTTCCGAGTTTCGGGGCACTCAACAATGTCAAAGATTGCTTGCTTATCCACTTTATTGCTGCTAGTAGATCTGTGCATCCCTCAAAGCTAGGGGTTGTAGCTTACGCTATTGTTCCACTATTGTAGCCACACTCTGCAGGTGGTGGTGCAACAGGTGGTGAGGCAAGTGGCGCCATGTTGCGTATCGCTTCAAGAAACTGCATGAATTGGTCATTCTGGTTGTGATTGTTCGTTTTAGTTGCTCCCATCTGGGCCTATTGTTCGTGTTTCTAAAGCGAGTTATCATAACCTTGATAAAATGAAAACGTAAAATCACTTAACTAGTAGACCAAGAATAAGAAAAATAGAAAATTTTATTTCATTTAATCTCAATAACTTGCATAAATCAAATGGACTTCATGGTATCTAATACATCCACTTATTTAATTGAAATTTAGTCCAAACATAACATTCATATATAATTTCCTATCATCTAAAAATTTTCCCCAACTCCCTTATCTCGGTTTGCCTCTCGATTCTCCCTAGGGTTGTGCCCAGGATTATCCTCAAAATATGATGCGGGATGGTGGCCTTAACATTTCTCAAAATATTTAAAAAACAAATCTGTGAACAGTGACCACGCGGTCACTATTCACTATGAACAATAAAAAAACAAATCAGTGAACAGTGACTGCGCATTCACTATTCACGATGTACTTTTTTTTGGTCTACAGAAACATAAACCCGCTCTGATACCATTTGAAACGAATCGATTATTGAATTTAAACACTTTATTAAAAAACATAAAAGATTTCAAAAGAAAGAGGAAATTAAGAACAACACTTTTAAACTTAAAACTTTCAAAAATAAAATGATGTGATTATCAAAAACATCATTAAATCCAGAACATTATTAAAATATTTTATTAACCACCGTTGCATGCTTACCGAACCTTCATCTGTCTCGAATCACTGATTAATTATTACCTAAAAAAAATTCATATTTCATATGAGATGATAATCTCAATAAGTGAAATAACATAACATGAAAAATAAAAATTCATGAGATTCGTGAACATACTTGATGAGACACGAAATTATAAGAATCGTACTTCGTGATTCTAATTTCGTGCGTGGCTTTACTAAACTCTATAATTTCATAACATAATTATAATATTGACTTCTATAACTTTAAACAATGAAATACATATATTTCACTTACCTTGAATCTGATAATTGTATTAGCACATAAGAGAATGGTAGTTAGCATATACATATATATTATATATGTTAACTACCTTTTTGGTATAATTAAATAAAAAGGAAATTTTCCTTAATTGATTCTTTTAATTATGATAGATGTCCCTCAACTATAGACGGATATGAAACTTGGCCCCTAAACTTTCAGCGACGTGCGATATGATCCGTAAATTATAGTTGATGTGTAAATTTGTCCCTGAACCTTAGTCTCTATATAAATTGGTCTTTAAACTATGGTTATCGACAACTTGGACCATATACTTAGGTTAATGACAAGTAGAGAAATTTTAGGTTATTATAATTGCAATCTGTCCCGTGGTTCAACGTCAGCCCCGTCTTCAATGTTGAATATCTCATTGTCTAAGGGGTCATTGAACTATTTATGTATGGTGTCCAAATTTGCAAAGTTCGGTGACCTCTTCAAAATTTTTGGCAAAGTCCAGTGACTATTTAGAGAAGTTTTGAAGTTCGGTGACCAAAAGAAAAAAAAATGGAGATGAACCAAGATATGTCATGACAAATTTTCTTAAGACAGATTCAATCCCGTGCACTGGTGCCAATAAGATAATTGGACGTATTGTATCTCAAGATACAATACTTCTTCTAAAGTGAGTACTGTTCTATACCAATCTTGTTAGTCGAACCAAAGTATTGACAATATTCTTCTTGAATGAAATAGACATGAATTAAAATACTCTCATGGAATTTTACTTCTGAAAATAATTCAAACATAATTTTATGTCAACAAAATAAAAAGAGCAGAATTTTTTAAGAGAATTAGAAATCAATTATAACTTGAATTGATTTGGTGTAGGAAATATAGAACTAGAAGTCCCGATTTTAGATTTCAAGTGGTTTTTCAAATAGTTGCATGTCTTTGTAAATAGTCACCTATTCACAACACGACTCTTCGTATGCACCATTTGTGAGAGTTGCACCCATTGGAAACTTATTTCAATTCGCACATATAAATAATAACCATTTAGTCCAACATATATCGGATGTCAATGGCCTTAAAGATGAGAAGCCGTTCAATTTATACTAGACGTGACATATTTATTTATATTCGAGTCAATCAAAATGGCAACGCATTATCGAATGATATATTTCTTATTTAACTTCTCAAACATTTTTCCAAAGAATGTCCAACGTAGGCCGTCTTGTCCCACCTGTGAAGTTGTGCAAAATCATAATCCAAACTGTGAATTAAAGCAGAATCATAATCGTTTCAAAAGCTTGGTAGGAAGAAAAAACCAAGTAACCCAAACAACTTTGCATCATTAATACAAGAAATTGACCTTAAACTTTTAATTTTTTCAAGCAACACAAATATCTTCACTAGATAAAGACCAAATTTCTGGTTCTTTCCTAACCCACCAACTCTCCATTTCGTTCTTTCCGAGTGTTGTAGAAAGAACCATAGGTGTTGGCACTAGAGACTAACGACGCTTCTCTTTTCTTGCTATCTTCGTACTTTCCGGCCAGAGAATAAAATAGTATTCCAGCACCAATGCCAACAGCCAGGTCGATCGTGTAGTGACCCCGCGTACTCAACAATCTTATCACTTGTAAAACATTTAGAATGTCAAATGTATACGACAATTCCCATCTTTTCATTCGTTTCATATCCAAAGACGCAATAATCGATGCAGCCACATGCCCCGAATAAAACAAGAAAAATGAAACATTTCCAACTGGAAAATCTGCACCCGAACCCAAGAATCCCTGTGAAGAAAACAAGCAAAACAATAAATTTCGTTTTAGCTTTTACCATATTTATGAACAATTAGATGTTTCATTTCTAATCTATTTTCTCATTTCTTTTTGTTTCTTCAAACCTACTTAACGTGACGTATTCTGCAGATAAAACTATAATATAATTAGTCAACAGTTATCTAAGCATGGGAAGGTGCATCAGTGTATAAAAATATTCTATTAGCATTAATTATGAACAACCCATTTTGTCCTAAAGACGTTGGATTTTTCAGGACAATTTCAATTTTTCAAGAAATCTGTACTGCTAAAACAGGGTACGTAGTACAAGAAATTTCACTTAATTTTTTCTTGTTTCATCAAAAAGGTATTTGCGAGACTTTACATGAAATATTTTCGCTTTATTTATCATGAGATGAAATTCATAATCCTCATATCTCGAGCCTTGCTTATACATTTTACTAATTACCCTACACTTGCACGTTAAATATTCTTGGATCTTGCCACATGTACATGAAGATTTATATAATAAATTACATAATACTACAAGACACTATCATTTGCCATTTTAAAACATAATTAAATTTTTTATCCAATTTTTTTCCTCCACATCATATTATATAATTCATTATTTACACTTTTTATCTACAAGTAACAAAATTAGAGTAATACTATTTGTACATAATTATTTACAGATTAGTGTACAGATGAATGACATGACATTATTTTAGTATTTAACTGATTTCCTTCTCTCTTTTTTCCTTCTCTCTCTTTCAAAATGTTTTTTTTTTCTCTTTATCTGTACACCAACTTGTAAATAATTATGTACAAGTGACATTATTTATAATTTTATTCTTTTCCGGCTTCAAACACACCAATCTAGAACTAGTTTCCAATAAAGTAATTACTATTTTAAAATATCGAATTCGAATATAAGATCTTATATAATAAGAGACAAACTTAACCTCGGGCAATGGTAGTTGAGTGACATATCCAAGTATTCCCCTACATGTGAACATGAACAAAGCTGAGATCGTCGCCCTCGGTCGACCCTCCATTAGCCACGTCCATAGTATGTACGTCGTTTGCATTCCTACGAAAACCTACTCGGTCCACAAACCTCGAACAAATTAAATAAATATAATTCCCCAAAAAGAACCATCTCGAAAAACAAATTTTTTTTTTTATAAAATAAAATAAACATATGAAAAATGATAACTGAAATGCTAGTGATCATGCCCATATCAAAATCTAACATGCTTTGACTGTTAATAAATGCCATTAATCACTCACCGAAGAAGTAGAAGAAAATGAAGGCTTGCATGTCAAAATCAAAGTTAGATCCAAAAACAAGAAGTTAAATTTACATTGCATGTTACGTTGTCGTGGTCCCGTGGATATACGTGTATTTTACCGAGTCGTGTCTAACGTTATTAGAGTATGTTCGTTAAATATTTTTCTAAGTTTATAAGCTAATCTAATAGCGTAATCATTTTTTAACAATATCAACAGTTATCATTCGCAACTTATAATCTGCAAAAAGTTTTACCAAACATAAACTAAGATGAGTATGTTTACACATATACCGTATTGAGTCCAGCAAGAATCGTGTTGAGAGTGGGTCGAGATTCGAGTAACCGGTGGAGATTTGTGGTGGCGATAAACCCGAGATCAAACGGCGGCGCGGTGGGCGGGACCATGCGGAGAGTGTACTCAACCGCCATGAAAAACAGCAAGGAGGCGGCGAAGACGCAGGGTATGGGGTGGTGCCGCACCACACCCCATATATCATTAGCCCTCCATTTCAAGAAATGTGCATTACCAAGGCAAGAACAAAAGTTTTTAGCAGAGGAAGATGATGATTTCTTCATATCTGAAGAATCTTTGTGTTTTGTGACGACGCTGTTAGGAGAATTGCCATTAATGGACGGTGGTTTTGGCTTTTTTTTAGGAGCAGAGCGGTGGCGGGTGTTGGGTCCGGTCATTGGTGATGGTGGTGGTGCAAAATATCATCATGGAGAATGGTGCATATATTATATGGGATGTGGGAAGGATTTCACAAGACGGAGTTTACGAGGAGATGGTGGTGGGGTATGTGGATTGAGTGTTGTGGACGGTGGATTGAAAGTGTTGGGTGGGCAAGGGGGGACTCAACTAGAATTAAGGTTTTCAACCCTTAAATTTTGATGGTTTAGATTGAAAGTAAATTTCGTGTTTTTGAACTTTGAACTTTTAATTGGGTAATTAAACTTTAATTTCTCTCAATTTAGTCCCGTGCTCCATTAAAATGGGATTTTGGAGAAAAATATGTTTTGAAATAGTGATTTTTTAAATAATGTTGATGCTACAAAAAACATGCACCTACTTGATCTCGAACTGAATGCTTGAATTTCAGGCAAACGGATCTTCAATATCTGAAACAAAAGCGTTGAAACGTATTCTCGTCACTCCTCCGATATTTAAGTCAAAGAGAGAATTTATGCGAAAGACGTATGCTGGAAATTGTATAAAAAAGTGTATCTGAATAATGAACATTATTCCTGTATTTATATATGTTGATGATGGAGTCCTGAAAGGATTCAACCACATGTAGTCCTTATCCTTATCATGTAAGATGTTCGTATTATATTCAAAGTGTCATATTAGTGTTTAAATCAAACTGTGGTATGTAAAGAGTTTGGATAATGGTAAAAGTTATAGACAGACATAATCAACAAAGGATTAGTATCCCTAGATGGTGTGAGATAAGGACAAGGAGATCGTTCATTTGTTCTTGAAGCCCGATCTCGATATGTAGGTCTACCTCGCCATGTAGCCCGAGCTTGGCATTTGCATAACTGAGACTGGTTAAGTTCGGGCAAGAAAGGTCGAGCTCGGGCTAAATCAATGTTTGTACGCATCACAGGCCCCCGTGCATCCAGGTCACAACTAAAAGTTATATGCTCGAGCTGCGAAGTGGGATGCAAGGATGTGCAACAGCCTGAGATCGAACTTAATTGGTTAATCGTGGATAACAGCTAGACGTTTGCCATGTGTTGGACATGTATAGGGCAAAGATCATGCAATCTTGGATGATCACCACGTGGCATGAAATCAAGGGTCAGGATAACACGGCCTTTGACCTTTCTACGACCACTATAAATACCCCTTTTTCACATTTCATTTTTCACGTTTTCACTCTCAACTCTCCGTAAAAGCAGTTTGAGTTCGGGGCTTAGCGGGTTTTGTGAGTGACCACCTTAAGAGGTAAGTGTTCGAGCCTTTAAGTTGTTTATTTTAAGTAGCATAATGTCGAGTAGTAGTAGTAGTAAGAGGTCGAGTGATAGTAGTAGTCGATCATCTAGGAGCTCGTCCACTAGGAGCCCTGAGGGCGAAGGTGCATCCATTATCCCTATGGCCTTACCTATTAGCTAGCACCATGAGGTTGAGACAACTTTAACTTACCCTAGAAGACCGACCAAGTATAAGGAACACGTAATTATAAAAGTTTCTAGGGAGTTCGGGGTTATGCCCCTATGTGACATTAGGACCCCCCCTCCCCTCCCGAGCCCGCTGAAATAGTACTAGATGCTCTAAAGGGAGAGATGATTTTTTTTAGGGATGCCCTTAAGACTGGGCTTAGGTGGCCTCTCCACCCGTTTTTCATCCATTTCTTGACCTCTTTTTTTATCTGTCCAGACCAATTAGCCCTTAATGGGTGGATGCTCTTGGTCTATTTTTTTCATTTTATGTAGATGCCTCTAGTTCGAGTCAAGGATCGACCTCTTGAGGATAGTTTTTGGCATGAAATTCTCGCCGGGTACAACTTCTTTGTTTATTTATCTACAAATTGGGGTTTAGGGTACCCCGAAACCCCAAGCTCACTTAGGGGTTGGAAAGAACATTTCATTTTCGTAAAACCTCAGGACCCCGATCACCCTTTTAGTCCAAGGTGGGAGATCCCTAATAAGGATAGGTTTAACGAGGGTCAGGAGCAGCTTGAGTTTTGGAGAGGGATAGCTGAAGTTAGTGAATCAGGAACCCCTTGCAGCAAAATTTGATTATATACTCAAGCATTGTTAACAAATATGCTGAGGAGGTCGATTACAATGAAAGGGCGAAGACCCTCGAGCTGTTGACTCTTAAGGTAAGATCTCGAACTATTTATTATATTATTTCATTTATATTTTTTTTATTATTCTTTTCTACTCGATTTGACATCGACTTGATCTCCCTTCTCAGACCTTGAGTGTGGCTCGGGGCCTAGCCTTAAAAGGGGCAAACACCTCTGGCAAAATGGAGGAGGTCGAGCAAAGGAGAAAACACATTTGTGAGCTCGAAGTGGAGCGAGATCTTGCAAGAATCGAGACACGAAAAGCTCAGGACCAAGTGGGTGCCACGAAGGACGAGGTCAAATAGGCTAAGCTTGATCTCATTCTTACTAATAAAGGGTTCGAGGATCAGCGGTGAAGGCTCGAGCTCACGCAGTAGAGGAGTTTAAAAAATATGAGGAGTTCAGGACGCTGCTTGGAAAGTACGGGTCGGGCTCTTATCACTACGGCCTGAGACTTGCTCATTCGTATTTGCGGACCAAACTCCCTGAAGACTTGAAGCCTATCATCGAGGAGCTCAATTCGATGAACGAGCTCTAGCTTTCGTGATCAGAGGTCGAAGGTAAAGAGGAGGAGACCGAGACACCTGATCATGACGACCCTACTAATGCAATAGATCTAGATTAGGTTCCCTACCCCGAACTTTAGTTTTTGGATTTTTTGAAAATGTAACAAGTACATTGCTCGATCTGCGTTTATTTTTTGATTTTAATGTCAGCTCGATATTGCCCGAACTTTATGTTTTGTTACTAATTATGCATATCGATCTCGAAATTGAACATTGTCGAGCTCTAATTTGAATGATCAAAGTTCTAGTTTTTGGTATCTATGGTGAGCATGAGGTAGCTCGCGTTTTAGATATCGCAAATCACATTTCTCGAGCTTCAATGGTTGAGCTCGAGCATGATGCTTGCACTCGAACTTTTATTCGATTTTTAATATGTACCATGCATTGCTCGAGTCTTTTTATTGATTTGTAATTTATTATATGTGAAGCTCGATGCAGCATGCATAGCTCAAACATGTTACTTAGGACAACAAGCTCGAATGTTTCGATCAATTTGCAATATGTATGATATCTTTCACAAGCTGTAATATTTTTAAGCTCCAACCGGTTGAGTTCAAGCACGATATTTGGTCATTATCCTATAAAGTAGCTCAGGCTCTTTCTTCTTCTTTTTTACTCGAATCTCGAAGCTTGTTTGTGGATGGTGAACACCAGGTCGACCTCGACATAATTCTTTATTAAGAATTATTTAGGTCGGGCTATGAGGACCTCGAGCAATAGAGTGCATGTGCACATCCTCATGCTAGGTAGGTTCGTTAATTGCATGCGCAGAGCACGGTCTTATGCTAACAATATATATTAGCTGCATGCGCGTAGCACAACCTTACGCTAAGTAGAAGTATTAGTTGCATGTGCGGAGTATGACCTTCCATTGTCTGATATGAGTACATTCGGTATCCTGAACCTGCATATAATGGACTTCCATATGAATGATCTGAGCTTGGGCTCTAAGATTACTACTAGGGATTCGGCTTCTACCCACTTGGTAAAGTATTCTACTACCACCGCAACAAACTTCAGTTACCTCTTGCCAAAGGAAAAGGTCCTAGAATGACAATTCCCCATTGCTCGAAAGGAGCTGAAAAGTGGATGAGAGTCAGCTCTTCCGCTGGGATATGTATGATATTGTCGAATCTCTGGCACTTGTCACACCTCCTTACTTAATCCGTTGCATTTTTCTTCATACTAGGCCAATAATAGCCATACCTTATAAGTTTATAGGAGAGAGCTCGAGCACCTTGGTGATTCCCACACACCCTTTCCTAAACCTCAACCAAGGCTTGGAGAGATTCAGAAGGTCTAAGACATCTGAAGTAGGGAAGAGTAATGCTTCTTAGAAATAAGACACCTCCGATGACACAGTACATTGCCACCCGACCTAATATTCCTTACAGCCCGGGGGGTCCAACGATTAACTTCCACTACTTATGAACTCGATTATCGAATCCATCCAATATGGCTTTTGGTCAATGTCCATAATGCTTGGCTTCTGTTTTATGCTAGGTTCTGTCACCATCTTGATGTGTATCATTCTGACAAGCCCATCTATTCCCATGAACATGAGCCTAGATACTGCGTCGACTTTCAAATTGTCAGTCCTGGCAATTTTAAGGATTTCACAACTCTTGAATCGCCTTTTGAGAACATGCACCTTTAAACAATACAAACTCATTTTTCCATCTTTTCTTTCAAAAGTACCCTTTATCTGTCCGACCATCAGCTGCGAGTCACTAAAAACTTTGGTGTGTTCAAGCTCAATGTTGCATGCAAGTTCTAGAGCTATGATAACAACCTCGTACTCTGCCTCATTATTAGTAGCTTCAAATTCGAACTTGGGTGCGTATTGGATTTATATGGTTTTGTTCGGGTTAGTGATGATGACCCCAGCTCCCGAGCCCGAGCTGTTTGATGCTCCATCTACGAAGATTTTCCAAATTTCCAAGGTCTTGCTTGGGTCATTATCATCCGGCCCCCGAGACTTTGGGGTAAGTTCTGCTATGAATTTAGCTAGGATTTGCGCCTTAATTGTGGGCCGCAGCTTGAACTTAATATCGAATTCTCCAAGCTCAATCGCCCATTTCAAAAATCTTCCCGAGACATCTGGTTTCTAAAGAATGTGTCTGAGGGATTGATCGTGAGTACAACAATTGGATGAGATTGAAAGTATTGACGCAATTTTCTAATAGCTACGACCAAGGCAAAACCATGTTATTTGGCTAATGTATATCGAGTTTCAATATCAAGAAATACTTTACTAACTTAATAGATGGGTTATTGGACATTTCCACTCTCCTTTACTAGTACCCCACTTACTACATTTTGAGAGACGGCCAGGTACATTAACAAGGTATCACCAGGCTCCAATTTGACAAGAACTAGAGGAGTTGCCAATGTTTCTTTAAGCTCTTGAAAATCTAATTCACATTCCTCATTCCAGTTAAAGTTTCGATTGTGCCTGAGAACTTTGAAGAAAGAAAAACACATGTCTGCTACTTGCGACATGAATCCGTTTCAAGCCACCATCCGACCTATCAATTTTTGAATGTTTTTCAGGGATTCCATAGACACCAACTCATGGATCTTGTCGGGGTTGGCCTCTATCCCTCTATGTGTGATCATAAAACCAAGAAACTTTCCTGAGGACACTTCAAAAGTACATTTTGCTTTATTGAGTTTTATCTTGTATTTTCGCTGTGTAGTGAAGACCTCATCAAGGTAAGTGATATGACCATTTACTTGCTTGCTCTTAACCACCATGTCATCTATGTATGCTTTGATGTTTTTCCCTATCATATCAGCAAAGACCTTGTTGACAAGTCTTTGATATGTTGCTCTTGCATTCTTCAATCCAAAAGGCATGACCTTATAGCAGTATATTACTGAATCTGCCATGAATGAAATCTTTTCCTGATCCTCTTCTTCGATGAAGATCTGGTGATATCTAGAGAAGGCATCCAGATAGTTGTATAGTTTATGACCTGACATGTTGTCAACAAAATTATCAATTCGAGGTAAGGAGTAACTGCTCTTGGGGCATGCTTTGTTCAGATCTGTGAAGTCAATGCAAACTATCCACTTTCTATTAGCTTTCTTGACAAGAAAAACGTTGGCAAGACAATCAGGATATTAGACTTTCTGAATGAATTATACATTGATGAGCTTAGCAATTTCTTCTCGTATGACCTCCCGTCATTCTTGCGCAAACTGTCTCCACATTTTCTTTACTGGTTTTGCATCTGGGTTTATGTTGAGTCTATGTACTGCAACTTTGGGGTCAATTGTAGGCATATCTTCTACATTCCAAGCAAATACGTCGATGTTGTGGGATAAACAACTGATAAGTTTGGCCGTGGTTATAGCATCAAGATCTCGACCAATGGTAATTTTTCTATCATGCTCGATCTCAACCTCCTCCATCTCTTCTACTAGAGCAAATCTCTCGCGATGTTCAAGGTGAAGCTCAAGCTCCGAAAGTTGCATAACGTCAGTCTTGATTTCCCAAACGCTGGTAACATAGCATTGTTTGGCTACTACTTGACTTCCTCAAACTACCCCAACCCTATTACTTGTAGGAAATTTCATTACCATATGAAAATTTGAGACAACTGCCTTAATTCTATTAAGCAAGGGCCTTCCAAGTATGGCATTGTAGGTCATGGGAGCACGAGCTACCTAAAAGGTTGTGATCTGTGTTATCTATTTCTCTTCTGATCCCAAGGTAAGAGGTAACCCGATAATGCCTTCTGGAACGATGACACTACCTCCGAACCTCTGAAGGGAGGTTTTGACCAGCTTGAGCTGCTCGGTTGAAATACCCATCTGAATGAAAGCCTCATATGGAAGCACATTAGCTGCGCTTCCATTATCCACCAGAATTCTCCTCACCTCGAAATTAGCAATGATCACCGATATAACTAAGGCATCATCATGAGGAAATGACACGCCTTCTAAGTCCTTTAATTCGAAAGTGATGTCTTCTACATTACCAAGATCCATGCTTGAGATCGAAAGATACTACTTGGAGTATTGCTTAAGCCGGTGGTGGAGTTCTCTCCCGAGGCCGTCCCTCAGACAATGATATTAACGGTGCCCGATGTTGGTTGTTTATTCCCCTGTCTTCTGGAGCCTTGTCTTTAATATAGTTGTTCCTTTGACACTTGTCATGGCTGACGTAAACACCCAAAGATACTCTCTCGATGAGGGCTTCAATTTCACGCTTCAGGGTGAAGCAATCTTCGATCGTACGCCCATGATCTCGATAAAGTTACAGTCTTTACTTCTATCACGGGCATCCGACAGAGCTCACAGCCTTGGAAGCCATTTCAACTTTTTAAGATCTTTAATTTCCATCAAAATGTTGGACTTTGAGGTGTTCAATCGGGTAAAAGATGTTTGATGAGGGTTTTGCCTTGGCTTACCCCGAAAAGGATCTGAACGTATGTTAGACTCATATGACATTTTAAGTTTGTGTTTACTTGATTCTGGGGTATCTCTCCTTTGAAACATGGTCTCCTCTATGTTAATGTACTTTTTAGCTCGAGTAAGTAAGTCAGTCACCGATTTAGGAGGGGTCTTTGACAGAGACATCTTGAATGATTCACATCTTACGTTGTAGGTCAGGAATCTGGAGTCTTTCTTAGTTAAACCTTGTCACGAAGTTGCGAAGTGTTTCATTGGGTCTTTGACGCATCTGCATGAGTGATGCAGCTATCCTGATACGCTTGCTGCTTGCAAAAAAAATGGAGAACTTATCAACCGAATCTAAAAAAGAAGCTATGGAGTTGGGCTATAATGTGGAAAATTAATCCCTAGCTACATTAGTGAGCGCATGAGGAAAGGCCTTGCACATAACTGCATCAGGTGCGACCTGTAAGTTCATGATATACGTGTACACATTGAGATGGTTGATGGGGTTGGTTGTCCCATCGTATTCCTTCACCCGAGGATAGTTAAATATGTCCGGCAGAGGGTATGACAAGACTTTAGGGGTGTTAGGGGTGAACCCCATTGTCGCCTGAGTATTCTGAAGCATACTAGCCACGATCCTATCCTGAATGATCTTGGCAATTTCATTGGAATCCATAGTGACTGATCTCAAGCCCGAGGTCGTATGAGGTACGCCTGAGGTTCCGACATTACCCATGCTCGAAACGTGAGGAGAGTCGCCATTAAACCATCCCACGATGCTGGTACTGGATGCGAATTTCTTTGACTCAACAACTAAGTTAACGCAGCAACTTGCTAGCGAAGCTCATCGAAAGCTCCAATAGTAACAACGGCTGGTTGAAGCTGCCACGCACCGATCGTCCAGCTGTGCCTCCGCCTGCACGTCTCGAAACAAGCTATCAGTTTTTCTCCTTCTAACGCACAAATCACACACACAATGTCTAGGGAAAAAGCACCATATATATAGGCTAGGTTAGGCTTTAGTTGAACCAATAAAATAGGTTAAATGGGCCAAGATTCAAAGTCATCTAGAGGTTATATATATATGGGTCATGAGCAACATTAATTGTTTAAAGTACTTTCAACGGCTCACGTTGTTTTCAGGTTGAGCTTTTGGACTTGGTTGTTGGTAATAATTTAATCCAACATTTACATCATCGTCCAAGATTCATTGGGTATCAAAACCCAACACCCAATGTATTCGTTTGCGGAACACTTCCATGCAGTCAAGAATGCTGCATATAGACAGCGAAAAATTAACATTTTTCAGATAATCTTCATTTGAATAATTAGTCGATCTTTTGCAGTAGCTAGTACTTGTTATTAGAAAAAGAAAGTATTGAACCTAGTATTACAGTTGAGGGTCCACAAGCTGAGGCTTTCCAGGAACTACTTTATAATGGACGACACCTTCTGGTCTAAATCATAGCCACCACTCTCCGGCTCAACATGATTCCCGACAATTTCGGCCAAAATATCTAACATAGACACCATCCCAATTTAGTGTTACCTTACTTCCTCGGTCTGCTTATGCTCCAAAATCATTGAACCACTTGTTCCGATTCGATTATCCACTAAAGCATTCATGGTGTCCGCCGTTGAAGCTGTGTATAGAACCTCCACTAGCCTTCTCTTGTCAGTGATTAAATCTCTAACTTTCTTGTCCCTCAACCTCTGGGGCTAATGAATACTGCCATGGATTTGTTCTGTTTTTATTACCTGTAACTGCATTTTTCGTAGGTTTTTTGCTCTGAGTTTGGAGAAGGAAGAAATTAGCCCCCGTTTGGCCTCGTTATTTCTTGAGATAATTGCAGCAATGATATCAAGCATTTTATTTAGTAGCAGACTTTATCTAAATCTTTCATTTGTGCCACCCATGGTACTAAACCTTTCAAAAATTAGTACATGGGGTCCAAATGGATGATTTCTAATAGTTTGACCATTAGTTGATTAAATAATTGACCTTGACAATAATTTTGACTAATTTTAAAAGGTTAAAATGATAACTTTACATTTTTTTTATAATAAAATAACTAAAATCAAATAATTAAAATTAAAAACCAATAACCAACTTCTTTTTCTCCATCCACCCCCACCCCAAGTTCGACCATTTGGATATTAAAATTAAAAATCCATTTTCACATTTCTTCTTCTCCATCTACCCCTACACATACCCATCCCCACCCCCAAAAACCATCATCACCATCACTAGACATCTCAACCGCACTCGCCAAACGTCGGTGCCACTGCCATCTCCTTCACCACTACCTTCATTCCCGTCACCCACAACTTTTTCTTCTCCAAATCTTCAAACCCCAAATCTGGGTGAGGAAAATAGGAAGAAAAATTTGGAGCCTCTAGTGTTGTGTTCCTAATGGAGCTCGGGGAGTAAAATTCCCCTCTTGCACCCAAACATACATAGTGTTTAAAGAAATGCTTGAATGATGTTTACACTCATCACAACTCATGCCCATGTTACAAAATCCTACCATCCTTTATTGCATTTGAATTATCTAGTTACCTCTTCTCAATTTCCTGTATACAATCCCAAAATAAGGCTTCAAAGGTACCGAAAAGTTGCAATTTTTAGTTGTTCTTTGTAGTTTCTTGAAGTCAAAAGGTTAAGGAAATTTGAAAGTAGTAACGGGAGTTTTAGGTGCTTTAAGCGCAAAGAAAGTGATGGAGACGTAGAATTGGAGGCGGAGATGATGGAGTTTATGGAGAAATCGGAGAAGCTGTCAATGTTTCCGACAAAGAAAGAGTTGCTCGAACCTGGAAGAACAGATTTGGAGGAGGCTACAAAGAAGGTACAGCGTTGTGTGGTTGGGCAGCGTGGCTGACCGGCTAGTGTTAAGAGTAGGTTTTCCTGGTTTGGTGATGGGAATGAAGGTGACGGTAGGTTTTCCTAGTTGGGTGATGGGTTTTGGTAGAGGAGATAACACAGTTTTAGGTTTGGGTGAGGTGGGTGGGTATGTCTCATTTGGGTTTTTTTTTTTAATTATTTTATTATAGAAATTGTAAAGTTACCATTTTACCCTTCAAAAATTAATCAAAATTATGGCCAAGGTCAACTTTCTGGTCAACTAACAATTTCCATTCATTTGGACTCTGAGTGCAAGTTTTTTAAATGTTTGGTACTTTGGGTTGCACAAATGTAAAGTTTGGGCAAAATCTGCAACTAAATGAAAGGTTTGCTACTGTGGCTGCAATTTTTCATTATTTCTTATTAAATTATAATTTATTTTTCTATCTATTCTTATCAACTATACGTTTTCCAATAAAATAATATTATATGTAAAACTAAAAGTCTTTCCTTCTTTTTTAACTGCACATTTTTTTTAAAAAAAATTACTATTTCTCTCATTATAATGTGGAACAATGGTGTCAAACGATAAACACCTGTTGAATATTGGACTCCAAGCAAACTAATAACCGCGCTCAGTTTACACCAATCAATCACCACAATCGACAAACCAATTCACAAACCAAACTTCTCCCAAACGATTGCTTTCTTGACTGCCCACAGAGGGCTAAGGGTAATAAATATTATAGCCACAAAGATTGAAAGGAAATGAGAAGAAGACGGCACAAAGCCAAGGAAGAGTGCACAAAGCCAAATGACACTTCTTTCTTTCAATACACACGGCTACCCAAATATTCACCCCGAACATCAACAGTAATGGGACGGTAAATATAAAGGAAAATTAGGTATGGGCTTTAGGTTAGAAAATATAGGGCCCAACGGGGAATATGTAAGTGGGCTAACAAACCGAAAAAGCCATCCAGGTCTTGGGTTGTCTCATAAGAAGCACTAATTAAATTAGGTTATTTTAAATTGCCCAAATGGATCACGTGATAGGTTTAGACAATTGTGGTGTTGACATTTCACTTCACTCATCGTCCAAGGCCTATGAAGTATAATTCCAAAAAACGGATTAACATTATCGCCCGAGATTTATTGGGTATCAAAACCCAACAAATCTCCACCTTGATTCCCAATAAATCTGCAAGCAAACAAAACACACAGTTTACACTTGCACAATCAAGGTAACCAATAAAATTGGTATCGCAGACCTTACNTATCTCCAATTTGGGCCTTCCATAAGTATCAGTAGTATTTGAGTCGATCCAAGTCTTAGGTATTGATAAATTATCCGGCTACTATTTTAAATAATCGCTAGAATTTATTGGGTATCAAATACCCAACAAATCTCTACCTTGATTCCCAATCAATCTGCAAGCAACCAAAACACACAGTTTATACCTACATAATCAAGGTAACTAATAAAATTGGTATTACAGATCTTACCTCATGTTTCGGACCCGAAACACATACCATACCTACTCCATGTACTCATCAGGGATAAGATCAAGAACGCCCAAGTAAAAGCAAATAATCACAGCAATCAATCAAGAGCAAATAAAACATGCGATGGAGATATCATATAGGATAACACATAGATCTTTTCAAAACATGTTCACATAGAACAACAGATTAAGACCAAGTTAATTAAGTACACGGTCAACATATATGCAACAAATGCATAAATGACCTCATAAAATATCTCACCACACTTATCCTATCTCATTCCGCGTTGCTCACATCTCGAGAACACATATCTCACATCATCGCCCACCATGCTCACTAGACTAATAACTCAACATATGTCTAACTATTAAATCTCTATAGATCCTAAGTTCTCGGGATAATCCTCTATCATCACATCACTTCTCCTAGTCTAAGTGGATGAAAGGGTCTCCGCCTAACAGAAGTGACAGAAATGCTTCTCTCACACACCACCTGATCAAGGTCTCTTCATAAATAAA
>CAIGRB010173182.1:0-39828 GCA_903798255.1 Fraxinus quadrangulata | reverse complement strand
TTTTTTTTTTTTTTTTTTTTGTTAAATTTCTATTTGAAAAGAAATAGAGTCCAAAGAATGGCGATTGTGAGAGAGGCGAGAGTCGAGAAAAAGTGAAGAACCAGAGTCCAGGAAAGGCGAAACCAACGTTACCCACCTGTACGGCCGTACCTTGACGGCTTGGCGACGCCATCTTCTGTATTAGCATCCGAAGGATAGCCTTTGAGAAGGAGTGAGGTAAAAAGATAGTAATAGTTTATTTTTCTTTGGAATTTGGATTGGGGCTTTGTTTCATGGAAATTGCAAAAGATCTCGTGATGTTGGCTTCAAAAAAAAAAAAAAAAAAATCTCTCCTTTTCTGTTGTTTTGGGAAATGGCTTAACTGCAAATTAGGGTTCTGTGGTGATGCAGAAGAAAAGCTTAGGGTTGTGCCAAATGGTAAAGGTTGGCTTTGGACTATATCACTTATTGAATTCCATTTTCTGCAGATTTCTCCCATTGAGACACAGTTCTGAAAATCAAAGTCATTATAGTAAAATGAAAAATTTATTAATTCTTGTGTTTGCATAACATGATAATGAACGATATTGAGATGAATAATGTCCACTACAGTAGAGTCTAACCTCACCGAAAAAAAAGAATAATTAATTAAGATAGATTAAATTATTACCTGATCATCAATATTGAGTCATCTACTTCCATTCCCAAGCCAAGCAGGCAAGCTTGATAATGTGAGCTCACTGTTACAAATGCTAGTATGTGAGTTTGAACTTCAATTTGGAAATTTTGCTAAATAATCATCCTTGCAAGTGAGATTTTCTTCTCCAGTTGTAAACAGTAATTGACAGTTACCATTTTCAACAATTAATTGGTTGTTGTGGTTGTTGTTAAATTTTGCTTTCAGAATTGTGAGTTGTGACGGTGGAATTCTCAAAGTGCCGCATCATGTCATTTTATAATTTTTGCTCAAGTCTTATTTCTCAGGTTCGCAATGGTTTCTCCTTGCTTATTTGTAAACATATATGAAATGTTTGAAACCTTGTCGGCATATATGATTAAAGCCTTATCGGCTTATATGATTGTATTTTACTATTGCACCCTTGTCGGGTTATATTGACTTTTGTTAGATTTAATCGTAAGATCAATTGCACAATCAAACAAATTTTATAATTTTTTTTTTTTTTTTTAGTTTTACAGTTGTATTAAGTTAACAGTTGGTACCATAACATACATATATTTCGCATGCATAATACAATTTTTTTTTTTTTTTTTTTTTTTTCGGTTGGGAGAGCCTAATTTATGAAATTCGCCTCAAGCCTCCAAAATCACTGAATAAGCACTGTCAACCATGTTTGTAGAACTAACTTTATTGATAGGCATATAAAGCCTTGTTTGGTAGAAATTAAAATCAAAATTTTAATTCAAATTAAAGTCAATAATTTAACGCATAAGACCCACAACTTTTCAACCATACATTTCATCAAATATACTAAAATTTTGATTTTAATCCCCACGAAAGAAGACCATAGTAGGCTTTATGGAATGAGAAAGATTTAAACGTGTCTCGATGAATTTAAAACTTAAACTAGCATTGACGTGACATATTTCATGCTAATTAGACAACTCTCATGTTCCTTATAGTTTCACCTTTTTAATGCTACAGTTACTCTCTGTGAGACGCTTGCTACCCCATTTATAAAAAAGCCAATAACAGCTCGACCAAAATCGTGCTTGTAACTTGGTGAAAGCTTGACACCTTCATAGAACATAACGTGCTCGAAACTTGGTAAATGCTTAACACCTTCAAAGAACTTGGACATTAAAGCAAGTGAAAAGTTACTATCTTAGCACACCCCCAAAATACCAAAACAAATACTTCAAGACATAAGCCTGCATCCGAGGTTCGGGTAATCAAGAGATCACAGTTATTGGCCCTACATATCAAAATATAGAAACCAAGATTCGTTTGAAGGGTTTTGGTTTTTAAGAAATTACATCCCACTGTGCATCTTATATCATAAAAAGATAAAGCACAACCGACACACGGCCTCAATGGCAACTCAGAATATCCCTGTGAGGAGATTAGCAGCTGTGGAGATAGCTGCACCTGTTATCGCACATTGCACCACCTGCTCGTGAGAGTGATCCTCCGATGTCAAAGCCAATGCTGCTCCTGTCATTGCTCCAGCCAATGCACTATTTTTCTGTACGACACGAAAAAAAGTTTCGTGTTATGCACAGGGCCACCTCGTCTGAATTATATTTATCAGAAACTTTTACATTAACTTTTTGTTCTAACAACGGGAAACTGATCTACTATCGAACATTCAGAACAACGCATCACTTCAAAGCACAGTTCAAAGTTCGACATATTTTCATTGAATTTCCTAAAATGTAATACCTTATGAAATTTTAAATACAAATTTTTGTGTCCTCCCAGGAGAAGGGGGTCAGGAGTGAATGCAGCTACGTTATCAAAAGATAACTACCTCTCCGCCCTCCAGTCACACGTCATAACAAGAAAAATCACAAGCATATCCTGTCAAAGGGGTTTTGGGGTATTTTCCCCTCATATTTTTTTTCTCATGTAGGCACATGCCTCATGTTCATATTACGAACAAAAAAAACGAAAAAATTTACCCAATCATGGACTCCACGGGCCTCTTTCAGTCCATAGGTAAGACCCGAATACATCCCAGCAGCTATCCCTGCAAAAATAGAAAGTAAAGGGTCAAATACACTAGGTCATGCATTTTAAATTTGGTGTAATCAGATCAACCAACTTCGATTTGCTTATGAAATTACTCACTCATCTTCATTGGAGCAATCCAATTACCCAACTTTGACTTGCTTGCAAATCAGGTCATTCTATTAATTGTCCTATCAATTTTATTAATATAATAGGCTAACCTTAACATAAAAACTAACATATGACTACCGTATATGTCCATGTCACACAACAATGCACATCATACAACTTAAAATACTTTTTATGTCAACTATTCATTATTGGTCAACATATTTTGTAAGTTAAACTGAAAGTAGTTGATAAAGTGATTACATCTGCAAACAAATCAAAGTTGGGTAACTTGATTGCACCAAATTGAAGATGAGTGACTGGATTAGCAAGTAAATTGAAGTTAGGTGATTTGATAGCACCAAATTCAAGATAAATGACCTGGATTCACCTCCACTCAAATTTGGGTTACCCACAGCGCACCAAAAGGTAAATTAACAGAAACTTTTGGGCATTATATTAGGAAACGATACGCACAAATGCATATACACTCGGCCCCATTCCCCTACGGAAAAGGTAATAGAAAACTAGGGAAGATCACATTTTAACAACAGCAGCACAGTGATGTCAATTCCAAGAGATCAAAAATGAAAAATGAGAAGCATCCTATCAAATCCTTTCAAGTAAAAACTCAACTCTAAAACGAATAAGAACTCGTGTTCAGATAAAGTCTTACCCCATTGCAGAGATTCTTTTCCAGTGCTCTTCACCTAATATCATAGTAGCGGCAGTGCATTAATATCGTGATATATCATAAAAAGGGGGAAAATCTCACTAAAGCAAAACAAGTGAATTAGTAAATAAAACGTTCATTGTCAGAAGAGAACTAGCACTAACAAAACTAAATCAGTAAACCATGTGGTTAAGGATACAAGGCAAGCACCACAATCAAGACACGCTAGATTAAAATCTGGCAGCAAATAAAGAGGGAAGGAAAAAAAAAAAAACCTTAAACATTATTTCTAAATGAAGACTTCACTCGTACATAGTGGAGAGATTTCCGTAGTGACAAAATATCCACCACATGGAGTTTTTTCCACCCAAAATCACTAAACAAAAGGTTTTGTCTAGATACCAAATAGTGGTTTTCGTGAGTTCTAGTTCTGTAATTGACTCATGCTTTAGCCAAAAAGCTCGAGTTAATATTATAATTTAATATAACAAGTTTTTAGAAGACTTGACTCGACCATCAATGAGTATGCCCTCTAATGAGCATCCCCACCTTATACACAATCCTTCTCTACAGAGGTGTCCATGCAAGCGAGAAGAGGTACCCAAAACAGTTAAGAAATGATCGCAGAGTTTTAAACGATGGCACCTGGCCCATTTTTCAAGATCCGACTTTGAAAATTGACTAGTGGTGAATTCTTAACATTTTTGGGTTTCTTCGGCAATTTTCGAGCTTGCTCAAATCTTTAGAGATGAAAAGTTATTTCTAGAGCCAGGAGTAACAACCTTTTTTTTTAATTGGCAATTAACTCAAGCTTTGGGCAGAAGTACTAGGTTATTGTAAGTTATAATTATAAGGGGTTACTGTGATTACGCCACACATTTTTCCTCCTCAAACCAGAGAAATGTTCCACGTAAATTTAGTGTGTAATTATTTCAAATTAAGGGCATCTCATCATGTTAACTTTCGTGTTTTTCATAATTATTTATGGAATTTTAGCCATTGATTTGACCCATTCCCGAGACACCTGCTATATGTAACCAATGACCTGCGCCTATAGGCAAGTGTAGCGTCTGTTGACCTACATTCAACCCTCTTTTCACAAATGATGAATTATAATGCCTAAGAAAATACTGCAGAAGGAGATTTAGGCTTACCAAGGCCTCAACCGAGTTCCTGTTCGTTTCTCCTGCAAAAAGTGTGAAGAATTATTAGGTACGACCGTTAATTACTATTCACACTTCAAATCTGTTCACAGTGCATTCAGATTAGACAATATGCTGAAAGTGTGACAGTGTAAGTCACATTACACGAGAAATATGGTCGACATGGACTCTGACATGTGCAATACATTCAGCTAACACATATTGCAAAATATACCTCATATAACCAGTAGCTTTATGAGTTCTTTTACATTGTGGTGCATTCCATTAGCATAACTTATATAATCACAGCCAACATACACAACCCATTTTCCATAGTTGTTTATGCACATATGATGCAAAGCACAAGAATAGATCAAGAAAACAGATACGCAGGTTTCTACCACTTCTTGCCCGAAACATATCAGGAAACAATACATGGTTCTCAATATAAACAACTGCCTCCATGATAAACTGTTCTAATACCTCTCCAATAAGACATATTACTTGCAGACAAAAAAAAAAAATTATGACTTAAATCTACCATTTACTGACAGACAAAAAATTTAACTCTTAAATCTAGCATCACGTGTTACTCCGCGGCCAAAAGGATTTCAACCAAAGAGTCATGGCTTGATCCTACTTGAATAGATGGAGGCAATAGTCCACCAAATTCAAGTAGCTCAAGAGCTTGAATTGCCACAAAATAGATCAAGAAAACAGATACGCAGGTTTCTACCACTTCTTGCCCGAAACATATCAGGAAACAATACATGGTTCTCGATATAACAACTGCCTCCATGATAAACTATTCTAATACCTCTCCAATAAGACATATTACTTGCAGACAAAAAAAATTATGACTTAAATCTACCATTTACTGGCAGATAAAAAAGTTAAGTCTTAAATCTACCGTCACATGTTACTCCTTGGCCAAAAGGATTTCAACCAAAGAGTCATGGCTTGATCCTACTTGAATAGATGGAGGCAATAGTCCATCAAATTCAAGTAGCTCAAGAGCTTTGAATTGCCACAAAATTTAGTTATTTTCATCTTTCTTAAAGAGGAGAACTGTCAAAGATGGAAAAAGCCCAGAGCCTTGAGGCATCATTGAGGGATAGCCTAGAAAATTTTCCTCAAATCACCTTCAATAAGTAGTAGTAAAGTTTTTTAATTGAGTCTGTATTTTTTAAAAAATTGCCTCTGTATCTAACTACGAGTCTCTCCCCTAAACTTCTTTTTATAACTAATGAATCAGAAAAATTGTACTAGAATCAAATTAATTTAAACCATTGGTTTTCAAATACACATGATTGCTTACTAGGCCATTTGATCAAATTTAGGAATTCGTGGGTGTCTACTGCACCTTTGCTGTGTTGTAAATGTTAAAGTTAACCATATTCTGCAGCAGTGCCTCTACATATCCAGTATACATATAAGATACGTTTGGTAAGGAACATTGAATAGCACACGAATGTGTGAAAAAAAAACGAAAAAAAGGAAAAAAACAAAACAAAAGAATCATGTTCTTTATATTGTTTACATTGTCCTATCCTTTACTGATCTCAATAAAACGAAGTAAATGTTATCCTAATTGTACCTCTAAGCCCAGGAAATCGACCTCGGCTCTTGGCGCCCCCAACCTCAGGATGAACGCCAGAATCTCCACTTGCACCTAATCAATCACATTCCATCTCAAATCTCATTAAGAACCCAAAAATTAAACTAATTACCCACAAAACCAACCAGAAATAAGACAGAACATAATAACAAATCAATAAAACCAGAAACATACTTTCAACAGCAACGAAATAGGCTTCCCGCGACACAGCTTGAATAGCTCCAATCTGCCCTCAATTAGCAAAGCATAAAAATCAGAACTTTCCGCATAAACATTCATGTATACACACGCATATATATTACGTGTATAACAGTGTATTTTAGTGTGTAAATAGACTTGCCCCAGCGGCTTTGACGAAACTTTCAGCAATCCGGTTAAGGAGAGGGTGGCCAAGATCAAAAAATCCTCCCTTTTCCCAGCTGCTAAGCTCATCAAGAAGCGACCGAGTTTCCAAATTGCTGCTACTCATTTTTACACAAGTTTCAACAGAGAAATAAAAATGTATACAAAACCCGGTTATAAGATAATTAACATTAAGAGAATGGAGAGAGAGAGAGAGAGAGAGAGAGAAACGGGAAGTTCTGGAGACTAGGCGGGAGAGGACACGTGTATCTTTGGGTTGTGCACGTGTCCAATATTCAAAAACCATAATGAGAACTTCGCGGCGATTCTTTGCATCACGACGTGGAGTTATTTTTGCCCTTAGATCACTGATCACCTACTTTGTCGTAGCTATGTCAATATGACTCGTCGATTCTAACAGTTCGGACTTGATTCGAAAAAAGCCCAAACCAAATCAGCTCGTGACTATCGGGATCGAATCGAGGCTCGAGACGAGCCCCATTTTGGGGCGTTGATCGAGTCCAGACTGGCCCGTGAAACTAAAAAATAAAATAAAGCTTTCAGCTGTAATTTTTCTTATAGGTTAATATTTAGTTATTATTTATAATACGTATAAATTACACAAATTTTAAATTTTTTTTTTTTAAAAAAATTAGATTTGTCATGAATTTTTTTTTAAAAAAAAGGGCTCGGGTTCTGCTCGACTCGCTAAGGCGCGAGTCGAAAGCTCGGGTCAAGCGTAAATTTTGTAACCTATTCTCATGCCAAAAAAATTCGAACAATTTTTACTCGATTCGACTCTTTAACACCCATATTTTGGCGTGTGCCGGATATGGTGATCAAACTAGGCCGAGCGAAAAAAGCTTTCATTACGAGTTTTGTCATTTGTACAGAAAAAAGTTGTCCACCCTGTTGATAGTGTCTGATTGGTGCAAAAATTATCTCCAATTTTAAAACAAGTCAATGATAAAATATCATGTAGCATTCTATCATAAAAAAGTGTGCGAATTTTTTGTACAAGTAGTATGATTTGAGAAAGTTGAGTTACAGCTCTTCATTTTTACAAGGATAGTGAAGTGAGGATTTATCTACTTTGCTGGGACCAGACAGTGCCACCAGGGCTCGGTGAAGTAAAGAGGGATCAATGTTGGACCAGATCAGCCAATTCTATCCAAGAAATATTAGAGAAAGGTTTGTAGAAAGAATCGTATTGTCAACTTTGATGTACATGTAGTAAAGTCCTTCTATAAAGTGCTTTTTTGTTTTTTCTTTTCGGGTATGCATGAGAGTTTTTTTTTTTTTCCCGTAGATTTTATATGACATTATTTATGAGTGATTAGAAAAACTGGTAGTTATTATATTCTTTGGATATCAATATTAAGTGAACTTTAAACCACTTAAAATCGATGTAATATAATTTTGATCTTTTCTGTCAACCTATTATTTATAAGATAATTATTTTCAATCAACACATTTTGTTCAAGATTAACTTGTAAATAAACATACATTAACTAAATAATATTATCTATAATTAAAATTTTACTTATAATTAAGATAAAAATCACTTTTGTATTAAAAAAATTGTTTATAAAGTAAAAATAATACTAATAAGACAAAAATTCACATATAAAATATAAAAATTTACTTGTGCAAAAATTATTTAAAGGTACAAAATTAACTTAAAATTATAAAATCTATTAATAAGTAAAAAATTTTAACTTAAAATTTTAAGTAAATACTTAACTTTTTAAGTTAAATACTAACACTTACATGTAAAAAAACTTATAAATAAGTAAAAATCACTTGTGAGTAAAAAAAATTCATACAAAAAATTAAAAATTGAAAATTTCATTAAGAGATATGTATATAATTTTATTCTTTTAAAAAACTTTCAAAATCAATGTTTAATAAACGAGTTATTAGTACAAAAATGTCCCTACATATGGAGTTTATTATGCAAAACATCCCAACGTTACATTTTTTGCATTTTTATCCCTATTGACACTTTTCATTACGAAAATCATCGTTTTCATTCAATTTTTTTTAATAAAAAACAGTGAAATGATGAATATACCCTCATATTTAAATAAAACAAAAACAAAGAATTAATTGTAAATGTAGTCCCAAAATGTTTTAAAATGTGCAAACGAGTCCCGAATAAATTATTTAATATATATATATATATATATATATTTCTCCTTCTCCTTCTTCACCACCAGCACCCTCTTCAATTACCATCCAAATCTAAAACCATAACATGCCAATGGCTTCGTAACTTCGTTCTCACAATCTCCATTCGTCTTTTCGCTCAAACCCATAAAAAAGAATTATGCTCCCTCTCTTAATCCCAAAAACTTTACATTCAAGAACTTGAGCTCTCATCCTCCCAAAATCTTCTCCAAATTCTCAAGAAACCTCATCAGAATCCCCGCCCAAAGTTAATGCATATAAAAAGTCAGAAGCGGCTATGAGGGTACGCGTGTTGAACGACCGTTTAGGTCCCCAACATTGTGGGGGTACAAAAAAAAATTATGTGTGCGTAAATATGTAAATTTATATATTTTTAATCTTAAATTTTAAAATTTTAATTATTGGGTTAAGTTAAAGAACGCAATATTTATGAAAAAATAGTTAAAAAATAGACAAATAATGATTTTTATTTAACATTATTTTATTTCTTATTTCTAATTGTGTATCATACCAAGATATTTTTATTAAAGTAAGGGAAATGATTCTTACGGTTTAGGCTCCTTTATAGCTAATTTCAATGTCTCGTGCTTAAATATTTTCATTTATGGATCAATTCTTTATTAATTGTAAGCATTTGACTTGGTATGATATACAATTGCATAAGATACTAAAGCTAAATTAATATGATTGACTAGTTATAATTTTCTTGAATATAATTTTTTTAAATAGTATCATACCTTAAATAATGTGAGGGAAAAGATGAAAAGTTTAATTCGTTAGAAGTAACATTTTGATGAAAATATTACTGTAGAGGATGCACAATCACTTGAAAATTCTTTCGAAATCAATTATTTCCTTTATACAGTAGATCAAGCAATTAGATCACTTGAATGAAGATTTGATCAATACAATTAATGTGGAAAAAAAATTCATTGGATGACGATAATTTGAAAGCATGTTGTGATTATCTAGATAATGTTCTAAAACATATTTTTTTGCAATCTTGATGGAGAAAATTTAATCAAAAGTTAAAAATTTTGTGAAATATTTTATCAAAAGAAATAAAGACAACTTTTGATATATTAACTCATTTGAAAATATTTGAATATTTTTCGAATACATTTATTGCTTATAAAATGTTATTGACAATTCTTGTTACTATTGTATCTACCAAAAGAAGTTTTTCAAAGTTGAAGTTATTAAATCTTATTTACGATTAACCATGTTACAAGAAGGATTGAATGACCTAATTTTAATATCTATTGAACGAGATTTGTTGGGAATATATTTGAGAGGAAATGGAGAAGAAGTCAAGATTAAAACAACGTGATGAAACCAAGACCAATTAAATTGAATAATGGAAATAAACAAAAAAGAAGATGATAAACTTATCTCATAAATTACGCATATTGCAGTCTCTTCTTTTGTAGTCTTTGATCTTCAACACAAAGACATTGGTAGAAATCGATACAAATAATCAGGAACTCCAATTACATGAAATGCTCCAATGTATGCAGCTATATGATGAACAAAGCACGAACAAACCAGAATCAAGAATTAAATGCTCAAACACGTAATCGTTGTCCTCAAACGATATTTGCCCCCTCTCCAATACGATTTCGGTGCTTAAAGGGTTTTCCGGCAAATGATTTGTAGGATTGATCAAGCATTGAAAAGAATTCATACTCAAATACTTGCATAATTCTCCAAAACATTAAGAACACGAAGGAGGAAGTTTGATTATGGAAGAATAAAGAATTGATTTATTTTTTTGTGGAATGAATAATGATCATCACAATGATCTCTAGTATTTTTACATGTTTTTCATCGTATTTGCCTCTAAAATGACCACCTATATATATGCATTGATCAGTTATCACGAAATGGTGCCAAAACATAAGCAAAAAGCCACCAAATTTGAACTCCCAATGGTAGAAAACTATCCCAACGATCATTGGTGCAGGGACGCCTCAAGGTAGCGCGAGGGAGCTACTAGTCTCGGGTGAGAAGGACTTCCAATGGCGCGGGGGCGCCTAGTTTGTGAAATATTTTATCAAAAGAAATAAAGACAACTTTTGATATATTAACTCATTTGAAAATATTAGAATGTTTTTCGAATACATTTATTGCTTCTAAAATGTTATTGACAATTCTTGTTACTATTGTATCTGCCAAAAGAAGTTTTTCAAAGTTGAAGTTATTAAATTTTATTTATGATTAACCATGTTACAAGGAGGATTGAATGATCTAATTTTGATATCTGTTGAACGAGATTAGCTAGAACATATTGATTATGAAGGTTTAATTAATAAGTTTGCTTCTAGAAATGTAAGAAGCTTATATGATTTGTTGCGTTTTAAGGTTTACACATGGTGTTTGATATTTCTGATTTCAAAATTTGCTCATGTTATTGAAATATATACTTTTATTTTATGAAATGGGCACTATTCTAAAATGTCGCAAAAAGCACCCAAAAATTTTAGGGCCGGCCGGCCCACCTCCAAATATTGTTCACAATCCAGTTCAAGAAATGGTTACTGAAGTTAGTAGAAAGAAATCAAGAATGATATGTTAGAATATGATGAAATTCAGGATGATACAGCAAAGGACTATGAGAATAATAAAAGGATTGTCGTTATTGTCTTATTGAATCAACTATTTCAAGACTTATTCAAAACCATGTTACAGGAGAGAAAAAGAATGATGATTCGGATGAAATTAAGGATAGCGATGGGGAGAAAGAGGTTCCAACGACTGTTAAACTTGCATTGAAAAAATCGAAGGAGTATAAAAAGAACAATGGAGTCGCGGATACATAAAATTGGGGGGCAGTGAAACACTAAATTCAGGTATTGTTTCTGAGAAATTTGTGGAGTTTTTATTCACATGGGACTATACACAATCCGTGACGGGTTTGGTTGTGGGGAGGAGAATGAGAGAGAAAGATTTTATTTTTTTTAATAATTTATTTGGAACTCGTTTGTACTTTTTTCAAGAAAAATTGGGACAATGACAATGTTTACAATTTATTCTTTACTCTTTATTTTATTTTTATTTTGTTTTATTTAAATATGATGGTATATTCGCCATTTCACTTTTTTTTAATTGAGAAATTGAATGAAAATTATGATTTTCCCAATACAATGTCTAAAGAGGAGTGAAAATACAAAAAATATGCAACGTGGGATGTTTTGCACTATGAACTCTAAATGTATGGACGTTTCGTGCTTATAATTCCTTAATAAGCTCCCAATTATAGGATAGACTTTAAAAATCGCTATTAAAATCACTAAAAAAATGATCATTTCATAAACAATCAAATTTGATACTTTGTAAAACGCCTATAACGGGTACCCAAAACTCCCAAACATGCCCTTACAACGCCTGCTGCATTTCATTTTGATAGTGAATATAGTTCGACAATCAAAGCAACCACTTCGGTATATTTGGATAAGCGTAAAAAGTTTAACCTCTAAAAATAATGTGTGAGCAAGTCAAGAAATTAATTATAAATTTTTTTTATTCAATTAAGATCCAATACTAATTTCTACCAACCGTGCTAATTGTACATTAATGTACAACTAGAATTATTCAATTTCAACCATACACATTCATAAGTACTACCCAATTTACGATCCACACATTTCCCCAAACACAATATTATTTCTCTTAAAAAGTTATTAAAAAACTTCAAACAAGGGTTTATAAGCAAATATTAAATGAACGTTGAGCGCTGTCTTCTTCATGATAGCCTATGGTGGACTTGATTCTAATACTAGAATTCACATAGATAGGCCATGGTACGATAGATATCAAGTACAATTGATCTAAGGGCTTTTCAAGATCATCGTTGAAGGCCTAATGTGAGTTTGCACCTAGCCGCATCTCAGCATTGTTAGGAACTTCCTCCAGAATACAAGGCCCTGAATAACTTATTGCAACAGTATTACATGCACAACTGCTGTTACTGGTCGACAAGCCATCACAACGATTATATAGCTAAGTTCTAGTGCTGGTCCAAGCCAAAGACGGCTGCGCAGCTGAATGTTTTCCAGCATATTCTTCTGTATATTTGGGACAACGAATGCATTTTCTTGATTTGCAAGAAAACGAATTTCAGTGACTAAAACAGACAGATAAAAATAAGTGACCAAACATGTTTTAAACCCACCATGGAAATGTAACACACTTCTCAGAACCATACTGCAAAATTAACATCACCTAGTCAATGAGAATCTGATTTCATCAAAACAAAGAGTGAGGCCAAGGTGAGACACAGAAGGGAGGTCATACTTATGATGCTACAGATGGCTGCCTGAAGTGCCTGTTTTAAATCTTTTCTCATAGCTATGCACATGAAAACACAAAACCATATCACATGAAATATACAGAGTCAATATATGGAATAGGGCATTATACAACCACCTGAATCATAAACATCCAAACCAGAAACATTCCAGAGCACTCCACAAACTTTCAAGATAAATATGACAGTCGTCGAAATGAGGAAAATATTCACAAAACCGACAATTCTAAGCAATCCACGTTAGGCGTGTTTCAATCACAGTAGTAGATAGGATCAGATAATGCACTTTACTTCTTTTCCTTGGCCACTATTCTCACCAAACAGGCTAGTTAGGAACAAAATCACATGGAATTTCCAATCAGCATTGAACAGGAAACTAATAATTCAGATCATGCATAATAGTAACATAAAAAGGATCTCATTACTATAATTGTTCAAAGTAAACTCTAAATTAATCATCATCAAATTTATAGAAAAAACCCAAATTCCAGTTACCAAAATGCCTATAAATTATAATCCATTTTCCAAATAAAAGGGGAATGGTGAATGTAATTTCAATCTACTCTTCCTCGGTGGTGCTCTCGCCGCTCTTCTTGTTGTGCTTCCTTGCATACCTTTGGTTCCTCAAGAACTTTGGGTCCATCTATAAATATACAAAACAAAATAAATAAATAAATAAAATCATAAATTCGAAGAGATACATATCACGCATACCTACAACAACAAACTAAGCCTTATCCTCCATAAATTAGGATCGGGAAAATGAATCTTTCTTCCCCATTCCGTTTCGTTCGCAGCTAGATCTACCAAGAGGTTTGAAAAAACTAGACAAATAATGACCCAACATAATTTTAGACTACGGCTTTCTCTTTTAAGTTGCTCCATTGAAATTATGTTGCTCTTACGCAAATATATTAGATTAAAAGAGAAATCAGGCGAATTGTACGAACCCCTTTGGTGGATGTGTGGCGATGGCGTTTGGGTTTCTTGATGCCGTTCTTATGGGCTTTGTGTGACTGATTGTGCGCTGTGTGATTCTTCGACTTTGCCATTTTCTCCTCTGATTCTCCTCTGTTCTAATTCAGAAATTCAAAAAAATTGATTTTAATAAAAATTTCGAATGGCGTGCGTACATCCAGTATACATAGATAGAGAAAGCACATACCTGTTGAGAGACGGCAACTCGGCAAGACGGTTCTGTGTGTTCTTTTATGTGAATATGAGCAGCTGAAGTTGCCCAAGTTTTGGAACCCTAATTTGGGTGCTTGAAATGACCAAATTAACCTTCTTGAGTTAATTGGGCTTTCTGGATTAGACGATTGGAGTTATGGGCCTGGTTCTTGCTTCTTTCTGGGCTCACTTAAGCCCAGACCTACCTCATTTTATTAATTTGGGAGGAATAGCAGATTTGGTCCCCAATTTAGTAGAAAATGGATTCTCATTCAATTTTATTTGCAGTTACGTCCCTATTCTATCATATACGTAGCACTGTGATGCCCCCAACTAATATATTCTGTCAGCAGGCTGTGATCTATGCACGTTAAGCTCCCATGTGACATTTATTGAGGGACAAAGCCCGTTTGGTGCACATTTTTTGAAAAAGAATACATTTTTACTGTTGATGTGATGAAAAATATGTAGTTAAAAAAGAAGAAAAAGTTATTGATGTAATGAAAAATATTATTTTTTTTAACATTGTGTGATTGAAAATAAGCAAAATAATGAAAATGAAAAAAATAATGTGACTCAAACAGGACTAAAATATTTTTAAAATTTTTCTTTTCGACATGAATTTTTGACTTTAGTATTTGTATTCATGTTTCGACAATTTTGCCCCCAACAAATGCAACGTGTTAACCAAACTGACGTGATAGTTGACAGTCATTTGGACGGAATGTCTATTGGGGACCACAGCGATATGCAAATGCTAGATTAGGAATGTAAAGTCCAAATCAATAGAATGAGGACCTATTTGCTATTAAGTATATATGTTGGGGACCAACATTGCAATTTCCAAATGAATTTTAGCGTTTTCATTTTGCTATTCATGTTTCCCAAATGAATTGGGAGGTCGGTTACATCACAAATTCAAATTGCTACTGAAGCAATACACAAGGGGTAATTTTTTACACATAAATTTTCAAAATAAATTTTAGAAAAAATATTGTTTTTTCTATTAATGTTAAGAATTAGTGGATTACTTATTTTAAAAGTAATTCCTAAAAATAAGTAAAACATACCTCATCCAAACATGTACAAAAATAAAAACGTATAATACCAAATAAGTAACAACCATAGACAAATAAAACGTCCTGTAACACAATTTTGTAGAACATGTAAACGGGGGTTAAAATAAATATTGAACTCCTCAATCTCAGAATCTACAAAATGTACACACATTTTGTCAGTAACACAAACCTCCACTTGTTCTAACACTTCCATTGTCTTTGCAGATATAAGTTTATCCCATGTCTGTGTCAGGATCATGAAGTCCTCCATATTCGAGCTGAAACATAACAATTATCAGTTGATAGTGCAAGTTAGGATTATAATATAGCAACAAAAAATTGCCATGGTATCGAACTTTCACAAATAAAGCACATAAATTCCTGATCAGTCTCCGAACTTTCATTTCTGAAGTATGTTGATCTTCCCTAGATGGAAACCGTCTGTTTTATTAAGTCAGGGCAAGTAATCTGTGATGGAAAATTTGACCATTTCCATTTAGTGGGGACCAAAGTACAGTGGAGATGAAAGTTTGAGGACCTAAATGCTAGAAAAATTGATTGGTGACTCGTACGCTAAATTTTTGGAAGTTTGACAGTTGCAGATTTCACATAAGTATAGAAGAAAAGTTATCACCTTTGCTTCATTATGTGCCAATTTCATCCTACGATATTCTTCTTGTGCTTGCTTTGAACGAAACATTGCCTGTACTCGTACTACAGATCTCTCAACGCGTTCCTCAGCTTGTTTTCTGCTGGCTTTGAAGAAGTCCTCCTCTGCATCACTATCTTGAGTCTGATCATTGGGGGCTGCATCGGCTCGAACCTGAAGCCCCCGGAAGCCCTTTCTTTTTAGACGCCAACGTAATATTGCTTTTTCAACGATTCCGACTGACCAAACAATCTTACGGTACTGCCTCCGGACTTGGAAACCCCGGAAAACAGCCTGCATTATAGAAGAATTACATCAAATGCTATCCAGTAGAAAAATGCTTATAGTATCAATCGCATTTTGCAGACATCATCAAGTACGAGTTGCACATAAAATCAGTGGCTAGGAATACCAGAGTAATGGAACATCCTGATAATACATATTAGGTAGCATATGCAAAGGAAAATAGCATTTTTTTCAGTTTTCTAGTCATTCCGAGTTCCTACTAGGTGCCAATCAAGAAACTCAACATCCTAAGCATATACCAATGAACTTGAGCATAATGTAACAAGAGAAAAAATTGCATAATTTGTCCTCTAATTACTGTCTGAATAGCAAGTTGGTCACCAACTCTTCAAAAGATGTAAGTCCACCCTCATCCTTTCGTTACGGTCGAACTATCAGTCTCCAATGGCGGGAACCATCAAAATCTTTGTTAAATCATCACATGGCCATAGTGAAAAAATATCCCACTTCAAAATTTGGGCACCTCCAAATTGAGAAAGAAACCTAGGTTCATAAATGGGGACATGTGGGGGTCATGTGACAATTTAATAGAGATTAGGACGATTTTCGTCGTCGGAGACTTTTGTACAACTATAATGAATGATTGAGGACAGACGACCAACTTAAAAAAGTGCAACTTTCCCATATCAAAATGATGAGAAAACAACAAGTAGGACTCACTTGAATTCTGGTTGCCTGGCGACGCATGTTGACGAAATCCTTTCGTATCTTCCAAGTACGGAATCTATATTGGATTTGTGCAACCGCTTTGATCTTTTTACGTGTGTCAAAGTTGCGGAAAGCGTGCTGGATCTTCATTGCTGCAACTATGTTGCGTGTTTCAATCTCGGAATTGGATGATTGAACTTCCTTTGTCCGAAGTTTGAATGAGTGCTCTCTAAATGCAGCATGAATACGTGCAGCTGCATCAGCAGCTGTCCTGTAAGCTGCCAGAGTATCCTTCAGATACAACTCCTCCGTGAAATTTTCAGAGTTCACTGAATCATTTGTTGTGGTTTGCAGCGATCCACTGACATTTCCAGCCAATGTCATATCCTTAAAATGTGCAACTAAGCCCTTTTCAGCAAGATAAGCTGCTAATCCATCATGACCATTTATAGAAGCAAGATCGGCAGCAGTGCATCCACCAGGGTCTTGTGGTGTTGGATCCGTGACTAAGTTTGGCTTTGCCCCAGCAGATAAAAGGGTTGCCACCATTTTCTCCCTGAAAATAATTATACTCAATCAGACACAAGGAAATGTTTGGCTAATCTTAAAAAATCTTATAAATAAAAAAAAAAAGAAGTCTGGCAGGAAATAAGTCATTTCTTTTCATTCAGAGCAAGGGTAAATAGGTTGTTTAGTCAGTCAAAGTTGGAAATAAGTTACTACTTTGACGGTAATCCCTACATTGCTGACAAAATAAGTAACATTTTTACTTATAAATAAGAACAAAATAACTTTTATGCTAGCCAAACATATTTAGTTTAGTTATAAAGCTTTAGTTTACTTATAAGCTTTACTTTTTATAAGCTAAGCCAAACATGCAAAATATGATGTTTTCGAGAACTTTGAAAAAAGTCCACTGATGTGAACGCTCAAATAGAAAACTAAAATTTTTCAACACTATTACTACAATATTGTTACTCCAGTATCTCACTTATAACATCATTACAAAGTCTAATTTTGGATAATTATCTTACCACACACAAACAAATGCTCAATAATAAGCGTACTCAAGGAGAGGAATATATAGACCGAAAACGGAAACTGGAAGAATACATTCTACCATTTCATGTAGAGAACATAACAGTACCTTCCATAATGTGCAGCCCAATGAAGAGCTGTCCATCCGAATTTGTCTCGATAATCCAATGACAGGCCGGACCATGAAAACGGATAAACAGCCCATGTATAACCTAGAATGGCACATATATGAATTGCACCTTGACCCTGTTCATCACGTTCAGAAATTTTGCTCCCTGCTAATACATTTTCTATCAACCATTCTTGTAGTCTATTCTGCAAGGTCAACTCAAACAAGCTATCTTTTGCCTGAGGGAAAGACATTTTGGTGTCCTTAATTGATTCCATCAAATATTTCCAACTATCAGAGAGAGTATACATTTTCTGAGCAAAATCTTTGGCTTCTTTTGAGGCATTTTGTGATACTTTACTGGAAACGATACTCATGCTCTTGGATGATGAAAACAGCAAATAAGCCAGCCTCGTCTGAAATCGAAATTTTTCCCAATCAGAATTATTTTCTGGAGGAGTCATCTTCACCAAAGGAGCACGAAACTCAAAGGTCAAAACTTGGCTAATTGGTGTGTGGCCATCAAAACTCAGGTACAGATTCACTGATCCAGGAGATTGAGGCAAAATTGAATGACGAAACACTCCAGATTGAACAGCTACTGCAGGGACCACAGAATCTCCACAGACAAGGAATAAATTGGACTCAGAGACGGGTACTTGTCCTTCATGGAAAAACCCAACCACTAAGATCTGCACAATAATGATCGTTATCCAGCAAAGGGCTATCTATAATAATTGTCTAGTTACGTATCATAAACATACAAAAGAGATACAGTGATGTGATAATAAAATAAATATCAAACATTGCCTTCCAAAATCATATTGGGTTCAAAAGGTTGAACTGATCAAATCTTAGATATAGACAAAAACAAGCACAAGACATTATTCTGAAATAGAAGGAATATCTATTATGAAAAGATTAGTATCTTTTTTCGAGGGAAAAAATGTGTCTCCCTTTATTCTCAAAGAGTAACATGTATACCAGTTTATTACTTCCACGCAAATAGTACGAGGTAAAAGCAACACGCAAAAGAACCTTTGTTTCTTCATTTGAAAGACCCCACGCAGGTGAGACATCTGTTATGTTGAATATTTGCCCCAAAACAGACGAGCCATGGTTATCATTTGTGGGAGGAGTGAAGGGCTGATAACCAGCTGAAATTGAAGATTCCAGAGTTTGATCATCTACTGATCCTGGGGAATCAGCAATTATATAGTTTATCCACCTTCCAAAACTATCCTGTGTTTGCAAAGCATATTGGCTCAGATTATCTAAAGAATCACGTCCACCCACTGACCTCAGTCCAGGAACTGTATTCTGCAAATTCACAATCACTTCACTTCCCATTGTCTGATAGGATATATTATTGAAAATATTGAGCTAATTGAATTACTTTCAGTCATGCCCAGGAAGATTGTTAGAACTTTCTGGGATCTTTCTGGGCATAGCTTTTAGAAAATTAGGCATTGTTATAGAGAAAAACCTTGCAAATTTTCAATTGACAAAAATGTCACAATGTTCTATCTTCAAATTGATCGAAGAGATATGAGTAATTTAACAATTTAGTGACATGATTGATATGAAAAGTAGCAAAATAATTAAATTCAAAAATAAGTAGGCAGCTCGTCCAAAATTTCCATTCACATCCGAATTTGTTCACATTAAAAGCATATGAAACAGCAACATGAAAATACCGGAAATTGAATTAACCGCGCAAATGAATATGCACATGTGGATCTATGCATCAGTCAACTTCAAGCAAAGATAAAGGAACAAAACACAAAAACCAAATCAAGAATGTGCAAAATCAAAGCCTCTATGTAGAGGTTGTAATAAAAGTTCCACGCATACCACAATATTCTATGACAAAGGCACTTTTCACCTACTGTATATGATCCCATGAAACAAGGTACACTAACCAAAAGGACATTTTCTTTCATACGCCATCGTTAATCAGAAAAAGCAAAAATTAGACGGAAAGATCTCTTTATGGCAATTCATTACCCGTTTATGCTTAGTTTGAGAGCATCAGGACAGGTTTATTATAAGGATATGGTCTAGTGTTCGATGATAAAATGCATATGTATTCAATAGTAAATGCCTGCAAGAGTAATTCTCATACCCACACCAAAAAAAAAATGCAAAATTGGAAGGACTTCCTTCAGTAGCTTTACACACAAGAAAACAAAGATGTATTCAGAATATGAGATACACATTAAAATCAACAGTTCGCTTACATTAGTTTTGAAATTGCTCATTTGATATTGATTCTGTAAATCAAAGCCTGAAGTTTTCCCTGTAACCAGAAAATTGCACGCACAAATAAAGTAAATGATCAGCATGTCCATTAGAACCTTATATTACATTTGCAAACGCTTAAAAATATCAAGTTCATCACCTTCTTGAGGTGTAATTGGCTTATTTGGATCAATTGGCACCAGAAGCTCATCCCATTCAAGTGTATTTATCTCATGAAGTCTCTGTTCATGATTTTTTGTAGTAATACTGTCATTATTCACTGGAAAATAATTGAGAAACAAGTACTTCAACATTAGCCATATTCAAGGAAGAAATCATTTCAAAGACTTCAAGGTCCTACTTATATAAATTAATTTTATTTGATTTGGAAACTCTTCAGTACAATGTGTAAGAAAATGATTTTATACATGGACCAAATATTTTCATTCGAATGGTAAAAGATGATATCATCATCTATAATTTAATTTCACCTGATTGTGGTCTGTTGTCATCTGCCTGGTCAATTGTGGAATCAGATTCTTCTGAAGGCCAAAGAGCAGATGGTTCAGAGACAGCTGAAGAATTGGTATTCATAGGTGTGGCTGGAGAACCCTGAAACTGTATGATGAGTTAATCATAAGCCAAGTTTCATCCAGATTAGAAATATTTGTAAATGAGATTTCAAGTGAGTGAAATATATATAATGCTCAAAAACCAAAGCCCCTAACCATTTATCACGACCTTGAGGTATTCACATACAACCTATGGTCTCGGATCTGTCAAAGAAAAGAAATAAATTTCCATGCAGCTAATCTCAGTAGCTATCAAATATTTGTCGGCCGAGGGTACATATATGCATAAAAAAAAGGCACGAGGTCCAAAGAAAGCAAAAGGCACATCTAAAGCAGTCCAAGCCACACAAATAAGAACAATTATTATGAAAAGGCAAGAAGTTGATCCATATACGACTCTAAACAATTTTCATTTATGATAAGTAGAGACTTCAAGTATAAGCAATCAGCAAGAAAAGCACAGGTGGCAAATGCAAGTGGCCTGGTATTGCCTTTTTACGCTACATGACTATGCGGCTTTAGAGCTAATATTTAGAGAATTTAATAGTTGAAACCAAACGAATGAACTTCAGTGAGTATGCAAGTTCTTTCCGCACATGCATAAACATATCTAAGCTGTACAATAGTTAACAAATTACTCATGTATTATTCTCTACAAATTCGTTCTTACAACCAGAATAGGATCGCCAATCCATAGAGATGTGTTGTCTTTCCAAAAGCATTATTCCATATATCAGCATGGTAACATATATGAAGATTGTAATACACAAAGAATTAAATTGCAGTTAGTAAGAAGCAAACCTCTTGAGTTTCACGATAATGAACAAGGACAATATGTTCGATTGACCTGCAAAAAAATTACTGACGACAATTAAAGTTTTATATGATCAGGCTTCTCATGTTCGGTAATAGTGCATAAAGGTGTTGGTAATGGTTAATGTAGAAGCAATAAGCAAAAAACATAAAGATCAGGCCAAGACTTCAATTTCACAAGGTTAGAATATCATACTTGTCGAGTAGCCAGTAACATCTGCGAACAAAAGTCAGGTTATCTTCTCCATGTGCATAGTATACATGAATCCTTTCGTCGTTACCAACCTGTATGACAACCAAAATTAATGGTAACTTGTACTGCAGATCCGGTTGATGAAAATTTCTAAAATCAACTGGTGTGAAGTCAGCTCAGTGGGAAAGAAAAATGACATGGCAAGATTCATCAAAGACAACAGTGGAGAATACAAAACACAGCAGTGAAAACTCAAAGGAAGAGAAAATCAATAATCCCTTGTGTGAAATTCTTGCAGAAACTACGGAAAGACAGGTGCTTAGAAATAAAATCTTGTTGACGTATTCCTAATCTATCCCAAGATGCAAAAACAAGAATGGAGCTATAGTGGGTAAAAAGAACCATGGTCCATGGAAAGATGACGGCAAGTATATGAAGTAAATCTTTTTAGAATACCCCTAACCATTCCTAAGAGCACTTCTATGTTTGTCGGTGAAGGAGGAAAATGGGTCGAGAGTTTTGGCCAGAAATTAGAAAACAAATTACAGAAAGTCCATGAAGTGCAGTTTTCTATAAAATCACCCGTCTTTAACTAACTGCATGAGATTGCACATAAGGAATAAACGAATTGCTCTATGGCTCCAAGTCATCACCCAATGAAGTAAAGTTAAATCCGGGAAAACTGATTTCAATCGTCTTCTGATAATTCCCATTCCTCTTGCCATCTTTTCATTCAAGCCATGATCCTCCAGGAGATACAATTACTTCATTTGGGTCACCCATCCAACATGCTAGGGTTACCATTTCCATTTCCATAGGGATAAAAAGCACCATAGGCCCTGTATATGTTAAAACCATGGAGAAGATTTCTCGGTTGCAAATTGATGGAATCCCTAATACAAATGAGCTTCAACATTTGTAGATGTCACAAACTAATTGAATTGGCTAAGATGATATACATGAGTATATTTGTGAGTTCAAGTTGAAGCCAAGAGGATTCATTTTTATCCAATATTATCGGTACACATAAGATATACCAAAAAAGAAGTAACCAACATGACATACACATAATCTTTTGGCACCATATAACACATTAAAGGGTAGAAAGCACTTACTTTCAAGTGTTCATGAGCTTCTTTTACAGTTCGTCCATCCTTTTTCTTCTTCCAGTTATGGCCATCTTTCCGAAAATTCCGCAGCTTCTTACGGTCAAACAATACAATTGTGCCACCTATTTCATTGCAATAAAATAAAGATAAGCTATAAATTAGAACCTACCATAAATTTTCCTAACCCACTTCATCCCAAATACATACATATTTGCCTCTTTAGATGCAAGAATGGAACCCTTCAAATAAAATTTGTTTTAATCAATCAAAAAATGTATGGAAAAACATAAATGTACGAATGTATTACTTTTTGGCAAATTCACAGGCTTGACATTAATGCTGAAATACTTGTAATTACACAGAATCGCATGAATCTCATTTGGTCTGAGCCATCTGGTCTTGGCTTCCTCCATTATATCACCGATGTCCAAATCTATCAATGCAACAAGGATCGAAAATTAAAACTCGAAAAATATTAAAATGAACAAGAATATGGAACACCTTTATTTTATCATTAAAAAGCATATAGTAACACAAATAAGCACATACAAATATGAATCAATCAATTAATAGAGACATTATGCCTTGGTAGCACTCCAGTCAACACGCTTCAAGATAGATTATAAAAATTGATTTCAACATTATAGCCTTGTTTGGTCCTCATTATTTCCAAATTACGTTTTTCTTTCTCTTATTTTCAATCTCGCATTCCTCAATAAAATAATATTACACGCAAACCCAAAATATTTCCTTATTTTTAACCACACGTTCTCATCAAATCACTATTCCAGAATGCATTTTTAGCAAAAAATGGGGCTCAAACATGCTCATAATGTCAAAGGCAGTCCAAATAGTATATTGCAACTCACTTGAATGCTGTTGACTCTACATTTCATATGACAAAAATATTAAATCAATACAATTTGACATTGCTTTAACCCAATCCATTATAGTCAACCGGAGTGCCCTGTCTGCATGCACAAATGCCGTATATTTTGGCATTTTGCAATAGTTGGTCTGTCAAGTACTATTTTTTCTTGCATTAAGTTCTAATAAATTGTCTATTGGTTGCTTAGTTATCCTGTACTTTTCATAAATTGGTGGGGGCAAAACTTGAAGCTAGGACTAAGAAGAGTCAAACTTATTTATTTAATTTATATTTTCAACAAAAACAATCTAGAGTAAAACAAGAAGAATAAATGGAACAATTAATCATATACTTTCTTCCTATATCAAATCTCAGTGCTAAATTATTGCGAGATGATAAACAATAAAACCCACAAAGCCCATTGGAAGTTGACCTAGCGACAGAAAATAAAACAATTAAAACTTCATCAAATAAATTACCAAATATACACAAGGAAAGACGTATGTCTTCTAGATAGATTTACTCATATCTGTGTTATACCTGCCATGGTACGAAACCCGTGAATCTCGGACCCATCGAGTCCACCCAGTATACCGCTCTCCATTTCAGCAATTACTCAAAACATTCCATACTCCAAGTTCTCCAACAACACTGTAGTTTCAATTAAATCAAGCAAGTTAATCGATCATTCCACACTCCAGGTACTACTCCGAGAAGCTAAATTCCCGAATAAAAACGGATTGATTTGTTGTAATGTTTTGAAATGGAACAGAAGAAATTAGATTGTGATTGACTGAGAAGAGCAAATCAATTTCAATACGATGTTTTTTTTATTTTAATGAGAGATGAAAAGTAGAGACGGCCGAATGGGAAAGAAGTCTTCCTAGTTTATTATTTCGTTCTTTGAACGTAAAATTCAGTACATGTCCACGAAATATTAAATTATGAGAAAGGATCTTCACCTTTTCATTTTTAACGTTTACACCCTCGACATTTTCTTTTTAGCCTTTATGCACTTTACAATAATATCTTGCAGCACTTTAATAGTATACATAAGTTCCTATCCATGTCTTCGTTAGAATCTAAAAGTCGGGCTTAAAGGGAAAAGAAGGGAAAATTAGAGGGAAGTTGGGAGGGTAAATGAGTTGACGAACAATAATCAAGATAATAGATTCCTCGTATAGAACTGACCAGGAATTGGAGATGAGAATGGAAGTAGGAAAGTTAGGCAGAACAAGAATTATATTCTAGAGTGCTAAAAATTTTAGTTCGGTGTGAAATGTAATGTTTTATAGGTTATAACGTGAGAAAAAAAAAAAGAATTTGCTAAATAATTATTGTAGAATGGTTCATCCCTATTGAAAGTACTAAGCCCCTGTTTGAGGTGCATTATTCAGACAATAAAATGAGAAATCCAACAATTTGAGCCGCAATATTGACTTTTTATTCAACACCAATTCAATTTTTTTGAAACTAACAATCAAATATTTTGTTTTTCGTGGTTACTAATGCGCCTCAAACAAACACTAAATTACTAAACCCTTATTTGATAGGATTAAAATCTACATTTTAGTTAAGTCAAAGTCAATTATTAATTTTAATCACATTTTTATATGATTCACAACTTTTCAATTCATCAATTTTTATCAAAATATACTAAAAAAATTTATTTTAATTCCCACCACATATGTGCGAAGTTATTTTCGTTTTCATTATTTGTTTTGTTCGAATTTTTTCTTCAAAATATCTTATACTATTTTACCGCTCTCGCGGTTTTATGGGTAGTGCACTTAACTTTTTTTGGGGTGAATTGACTAGATCCATGTCGTGATGACCAATGTGTAGTGTATGCAAAGATTAAGTACGTTTTACTAGTAAAATAAATTTACTGATCTACAATAACTTATTGATTGGACTTGAGTGACTACTGCAGCAATTTTAGCAAATTTATATTTATAAATGGTATCGAAAAAAGAATGGTGTTGGGTCAATGTGAATTATTTGAGTACATGCACTTAAAATTAGGGGAGTGTATTCAATTGAGATTTTTAAAAAATTTTGAAGATTTTTTCAAGTGGGTGACTTTCGTAAATTTTGTGGACTTTCAAGTGATTTCTTTGGATTTGTTAAGAATTAATAAAAGTCTTCCATGAACTTCTGTAGACATTAGAGACTTTTAGTGATTTTGAAAGATTTTTATATTTTAAAATAAAATGTTAAGCATATATAATGTAATATTTTTAAAAATTTCTTATATGTCCAAATAATTCATAACTCGTATAATTGAAAATGCAAAGTAAAAAATCAGATTTCTCATGCAAAATAAAAAATAATAATTTATTAAAGAATAAAATAGGCAACAAAAATGTAGCAATCACGATTCACATTATTTAGGCACTGATATAATACATTAAACACCAATTTTATTATGAATAAAATGGGTCATCGAGAACATCGCAATCGTGATTCATATTATCGCATCATCAAATTAATTTCCCTGTAATTGACAAGATGCCCATTCACGATAGGGTTCAAACAAAAAAAAAACTTTGTTCCCAATAAATTCAGTATCTACTTCATGAATAATTGTTCTCATCTTTCAAAATTGCATAAATTAATATACAGAAAAATGAAAAGGTAAAGATAAATTTTACTTGATTAAAGAGAATGAGAAAACCCTATAATGTGAAAGGGAAGAAAATGGCCGGCTCTTGACAAATCTTACAGTAGAATGAAAGATTTGTTTTGAGATTTTTTATTCATATTTTCTACCAAAAAGTCTCCAAAATTCTAACAAATTATAAAGTCCCTAAAAGTCATTATTAATTGAATACATCGTAACTTATAGAGACTTTTAAAAAGTTTCAATTGAATACCCCGAGACTTTTAGAGACTTTTTAGGGACTTTTTAAAAATATCTAAAAGTCTGTATTGAATACACTTAAACTTTTAGAGAATTTTTAAAAATCTCAATTGAATATATCTAAACTTTTTAATTCTCCAAAAGTCTTTAAAAGTTTCAATTGAATACACCCCATTTAATGTTTGATTTTGATTGAGATTTATAAAATAGTGAAACGCAATTAATTTCTTACTAACTTTTTTTTTTTTCCAATTGCAGTTGAAAATAACTTCCTTGCTCACAAATGATGTAGAAACTAACTCAAATACGAGTTTTTGAGATATTTAAATAGAAAAATTAAAAAAATATACATCACATTAACAAATCAAGTTTTAAGCATTTGTTTGCCCGTCATTATTCCACACTATAATGAAGGGAATATTAATTTTTTAGAGAATGTGTAATTAAAAAAGAATGAAGAATTTTTAATTTACGTATAATATTATTTTATTGAAAAATGTGTATTTAATAAAAAAAAAGAAAAAAAAATGAATTATAGTTTAAAGTGGGCCAAACGGGGGTACAATCTTAATTTTCCATCTCATTGCAGTATGATGTTAACATTTTTGGCTTATTTGTTGAATTGTTCTGCATGCATAGCGTGGGGGTAATGACAACTTACATAGAGGTGGGTCCCACCTTAATAAAAGAAAATTATCCACCTACCCCTATGTGAGTTGTCGGCCCCCACCATGTATATGCAGAACAACGCTATTTGTTTTTGTCGTCTGAAATTACCTTATTTTACACATTTAGTTTCAAACATTAGGAAAAATAATAATAACAACAAAGCTGCTTTTCTTTTTCTTTCTTCCTTTGTTTTTTTTTTTTCTCTCTATTTCAAATTGTCCAAGTTAGAGACATCTTTTTAAATATTTTTTTTTTATGCTCGTGACGCTCATGCTTTTTCAAGTTCAAACAGTAAAATAATATGTTCTTGTTTGATCCACATTCTTTCTAAAATTTATTTTTTTAAAACTCATTTTCAACCATATTTTTTAATAAAATAGTATTACACACAAATTCAAAACTTTTTTTTTTATTTTTTAACTACATATTTTTCATCAAATCACATCATAAAATGAATTTTTTTCTAAAAAATGTGCATCAAACACCCCCATAACTGAAATATGATAATGGAATAAAATTAGCTAAGCATAAGATTATAAGCTCCCAGCTTGGTCTCATTTTTAAAAAATTATGTTTTATTAAATTTATTTTTAATCACATATTTAAAAAAAAAAATCATGTGGACTCATAATTTTTTCTTACTTTTTAGTTATTCTAACAAAAATATTTTTCACAAAATCTATTTTTAAAATTGTCTACCAAACAGGGCTAAAAGCTTGAAGTAGTTTTATTTGTTTTCATTTTGTATTGAAAAATAAAATAGTAATGTTTTAATAAAAAATAAGAAAGTTAATCTCAACAAAAATATTATTAAGATGTAACTATTTTATACGGGAAAAAAAAAATCTACTTTCTTCAAACTTAAAGCAAGAAAAAAGAAAGACGGGAAAAAATAGTTCATAATTAAATATAAAGAGGAGAGGACAAAGTGGAAAATATGCCTCATTTTGTATACCAATTTATAAATAGTTTATAAATTCAATCAACTACTACTTATTTATTACCCACAAAATTCATGAGATTCACTATTATTTATCTTTATAAATATATAATATATTAAATATTACATCAAGTGATAATCATTTTCTGAACAATTTTAACTGTATTATAATTCAATTATTTTAATAATACCTTACTTTTCGTTTTTCAATATGTGTTTAATTTATTTAACCATTTNAAATTCATTCAACCTGTGTGCTTTCATTAAATTATGAATTTTCTATTATTAATTCTCAATTAAATAATATTCACCTTCATTTATGCATTTTAGTGCTATTAATAATAATTATAAGTTAATTAGAATTTCACATTCAAGAATACATTTCATTATTCACGTCCATATATGTTAATTAACATTCAGTTTTACTTAATTGCAAATTAAATAATTAAATAAATAATTTAATATCCATTGTCACATATATATTCACTGTTATTAATTTTAAATTAATTAACATTCACGCATATTCAAATATTATTTTTATAGCACCTATAAAGTATTTCATAATAATTGTACGTTCAACGTTGACTAGTGATTTATAAATTTATCAAACGAGCGCTAATATTTGTTCTTTGCTTAAGGAAGGAGTTTGTAATTTTTTAAGATACGAGGGTAAGAAAAATATTATAGTTTGATATTTTGAGGACGTCTACATAATTTTCTCTTATTCACATTGAGTGCAGTTATAGCATTATGTGTTTGTAGTTATTCTAGAGTTTGATTCGTCCAAACCTAATCATTTTTATAACTATTTTAAATGATTGTTTTCGATTTGTATTGTTATTTGTTATTTTAAAGTGTGTTGGAATTTAAAACTATTTTCCCAGATTCTTTTTTAGCATTCTTGAATTGTAGAAATTGTAGAGACAAAGTTGAACACGTCAAAAGGTGTCGATCAAATCATTTTGTCGTATGGTACAGATTAGCAAATAAAGAGAAGAGGAAGATTAAATGTCTGCAGGTGCAGGATAAAGAAATGCGGCCGGCGATTGAGTATTTGTATCTTTCACTGTCCCCACCCACCACGACATTCTATCGTCGAACTCATTTCAATTCCGACATCCCGAATCAACGCTTACGATGACAATTGAGTATACATTTAGGGCCTTGTTTGGTGTACATAGGCCTGTATACAGGGGCGCCGAGTGGCACCCCGTGATAGCCCCATCAATGAAAAAAAAAAAAAATTTAATGTGAATCATCTTTCTTTACTTGTTTTTAATGATTTTAATTTTTTTTCAGTTTTATAGTATATGATGATATTGGTTCTTAACTTTTTTCAATTTAACCGATCGATTCTGTATGATTTTCTAAACATTGATATTTTAAAATATTATCAATCAAATATATTGATAAACGAATTAACTAATAAAGAAAGTTTTTCTCGTGTGATTTATTTTTATTAGTTTATGTAACATGTGGTACGTTAACTTGCAATGGTGTTGCAAGATGTTAATGTGTGAGAAATTTTTCTATTTTATTTAAATTGAAATTCTTAATTTATTTAATTGATTTTAGGTAAATGAATGACTAGTTAGTTAGTACGTTCATACTCATCACTGCACTCCCATTTTAATTTGTTCGTTCGTACATATGAGTGAGCTGGAAGAAGTTTCCATATGAAGCTTACTGTAAATTGTATAACAAAAAGTTAATGCCTAATAAAACTAAAACGTAAAAAAAAAAAAAAGTTTTCGGGTAATTTTCTCGAACGGGGAATTGAATCCCACGTTCGAAGTTTACAAGATTTTAACTTGGCGATGGGGCTTGATCAATCAATTGAAGCCGAAGGTTTAGACCGAGCAGGGCTTCTTTTACCAGGACATCAACTAGAGCTCGTACCAAGAGTTGCCAATGCTTCCAATGGCCCCATAGTATTGGTAGCTATGTCAACGAGTCGAGCCCGAACCCAAAAAAAAAAGCTCGGGCTCGACTCGAGCTTTTTTGGACCGAGCTTTTTTGGGTCCGAGTCGAGTCGAGCCGAGCAGAGCAGAGCAAAGCCCGGCCAAAAAAATGAGACCAGATCCGAGCTTTTTGGCCCGAGCCTTAGCAGGCCGAGCTGAGCCGGCTCTTTTTTTTTTTTTTTTTTTTTTTTAGAGAAATCTACATTTTTTACTTAAAGAATTTAAAATTTGTACAGTTTATATGTGTTATAAATGAGGGAACACTAGTATTGGTCTCTAAATAATTTCATAAATTATCTACATTTAGCCAATGAGTCGAGTTAAAAAAAAAAAGCTCGGGCTCGGCTCGAGCTTTTTCGGGTCCGAGCCGAGCAAAGCCCGACCAAAAAAAATGAGGCTCGACCCGAGCCGAGGCTCGGTGCAACCGAGCCCGAGCCGGGCCCGGCTCGGGCTTTTTCCAAGTCGAGCCCGAGCTGCCTGAGCCGACGAGCTTTTTGGCCATCCCTAAGTATTGGTCCTAACGTCCGGTAGACCAATTGATGTTTTGTTTGCCAATAATGATCTCAAGATTGGAGCAATTTTATAGGCTGGCTAATCGGGGCAAGATGGAGTAACTATCGTTTATAATGTTTTATTTGGAACGGCCAATCCACATATATTATATATTTATGTAATTTATTATTGTAGGTTAAAATAACGTGTATATTTAAATTTATCTAGTAGGAGGAGAGCTATATGGTAGATGGTATCCCCAAGATTATGGTAGCCAAGGTGCCAATGTCAAAGTTGAACATGAGGCTTTCTGGGCCGGACTTATAGAATTTATAAGGGCCCAATTGTATTTCCATTTGGATTTTGCCCGAGTTATACTAGCTTTCCAGAAGACTTTAGTACTTGCTCCATCTACAATTTCAGTCCCCTTTTCACTCCTAAAAACTCTGAAAAGTGCAATGATATTTGTCATCGTTGGTTACAATAATCATGCTTAAATGATATTGAATTATAGATCCAATAATGAATCTCATTTCTCTATATTCAATTAGACGTGATCATTTAATATCACTGTATTACCATATAGTGTGACGATAGTCATCATTAACGACAAATAACATTATTCTTTTGAAAAAGTCTACATTACCGAACAATTCAATTAGGGTTTCACGCACAAATAGAGACAACCTCTCCTTAAGTATGTACATTGATGTGGAAAACATCAGACATGGATGGGACCCACACTCTACTCGTGTTTGCCTCCCTAGCGTTAGCTTGGAAACATGTTTTGGAGAAACAATTGGTTGCATCAAAGAAATTTCATGTAGTAGTTGGAGCACAACGTAGGGTTAAAATTGATATGAAAGCTGCGAGCATATGAGCATCAACGATAGTTTTGAAATAGAAGAATTACACTGGGCAAACACAATCGTCACATTGGCTATATTAAACATACAATTACACTCCAAACTACCATGGAGGACATCAAATCTTATGTGACTTTTGGCGTTGAAGACTTTAAATTTCGGAGATTTAGATTAGAAGTAAAGTTGATAACGTCGAAATGAATTTGTTGTCAATGAAATTAACATCCTATTTTATTTCCCGTAAAAAAAATAAAAATTTCTCTTTACGAGATATAAAAAGAAATGGAAACAAAATAAATGCAAATGTAATCAATAACGATATTAGCTCCGTCTAGGACTGATTTTGGAGACGTTCTAGATGTTCGAAAAACTTACTATACAAAAATTTGTATTATTTGACGGCAGATTTTGAGAAACAGGAAAAAAAATTGATAACTTTTCATATCCCTTACCTTTATCTTCTTTGCCGTGGATGTCAATTCGAAGTCCTTAGTTGATTATGAATATATTGTCATCATATGGTGCCGACTCAAAGAGTCAAATACTCAATATTGTCATTATGAAAATTAAGATTTTAATTATTAGAATAGGCTTCTTAGCCGTTGGGGGACTGTGATATTGACTCATAATCAATTAATTAATTAAATTTAAAAATATCTGAAATTTGAAATTTTAAGCTTAAGTTCTTAAATTTGAAATGGAAAATTAAACCTCTTAATTATGTAATCTTCCATAAAATAAATTCAATATATAATGTGTTGGATTTTTTGTTAATGTCCAATAAGTTTCGGGCTAAGATGTTTGTATTGTTTAAGGTTTAATTTCATAGGCTTCAGCCGATGATTGAAATAGGGGATTAATACCATGAGATGGGACCCAAAATTAGTAGCTTAACCCATTCACTTGATAATGGCCCGTTTATGCCTTGTTTATCCCATTTGTTGTAGCCCTATTTTTTGCCTTAAAACTTTATATATGAGTTGCCCCCTTGTGTAAACACCGTGACTTATTGTGATCCACGTGTGTTGCAATTGAGAGAATTAGGGCAACCGTCCTATTTCTCCTTTGTGAAAATCGTGGGTATTGAACTTGCTTTCCTTTCCTCTCTATCTCGTCTCATGAACTTTTTATACGTCGTATGCCTACTTTTTTGTGAGTGGTAGACATTGTCACCTTCCTTTTGCAGAATACTCGGTGGATTTGAGTCCTTCACGAGCTAGGAAACAATGGGCAACACAAGTGATTTAGGTTTGAGTTTCAATTATTCGAGTAACTATGTAGTCGATCAAATTGGGCCATTTGCATAGTATTGAAGAAAATTTTGATTTTCCGGCAAAGACTTGACCTTCACAGTACAAACAATCATTAAACCTTTTTTTTTTTGGAACAACGGCTTTCATCCCTAACGGAATGTTTTAGTGTGCAAGTGATGCATAGATGAACGAGATGACTTTGATCCCACCAAATTTTGAAAACAACAATGACCAACAATTAAAATTACACGATAAATAACTATTTAATTATTTTATATTGTAAACTTACAATATTATGTGTCGTGTTGTTCAATATTTCATACCACCAAAAAATTGCGTGTTGAACCCGTTGTTTAATTTTTCTTTTCACGCCACCAAAAAAAGGTTTAATCATCCCAATTTTAAATTTGCATATTATACACAAGGTCAATTCCACACCATATATAATTTGAACTCGCCATAAAAAGTTGCTCAACAATATTTTGTTCCACCATATCTAAAGGTGTTAAATTAGGCGAGCCTATTGATCCCCTATTGATTGCCGAACGAACCGTCTTGCCCAACCAAAATATGGCTCGACTCATCCCACTAGTTCCGGTGGGATAAGCCTAGCCGGCTCATGCAATTTAAATGTTATTTATTTTTTTTAATCTAAATTACTAACCATGGAGAGCCAGCTCATGTGCGAGACATTGAGCTCGTGAGACAACTCATGTGAGTCGCAAAATAATCGCTGCTCCACTCGTGCGGCCAGTCGATGAGAAGCTCCCCAAATTTTAAAACTCCTAACTAAATCTCTCGTGGATCTCCAATTCCAATTTTCAAATTCTGAATAAAACATGGAACTTACCTATATAGAACAAATGCAGAGCTACCTCTAAATTGCTTCACATCTAGAACATTCTCACTTCATTCATGAAAATATTGATATATTTTAACAAAAGAGGCGCAATTCGATCAGTTGCACCAAATTCAATATTTTCCCCTCAGAGCCACTGAGGTGGGTATCCAACCATAAATTTCAGGGTCATGTGGGATTAGTCGAGGTGCTCGCAAGTTGGCCCGGACATTCACGGTTATTTAAAAAAAAAAAAAAAAAACCACAATCCAAATCAGCATAACAAAGTCTGGGAACAAGTCCAACTTCACTACGCAACCACCCCACAAAATGCAACGGGATAGAAATTAAACTAAAACACAACCCAGCATGTATAAAGCTCAAATCTTCACCAATTTTGTATAAAATCCACAAAATGTAAAGCGAAAGAAATTAAACTAAAAAACACAAAACCCAGCATGCATAAAGATCAAATTACTCGTCTCTTCAACTGTGTGCTGGATTATCCGAACACATGGACTATTGAAAGCTCAAGTGCTTTACAACGATCCATGTGATTGCCTATCCTTACGGTTTATATTCAACTATGTGGATTACTGATAGGCTTTTAGACTGAAGATAATCCTACAGTTTACCAAGGATTTGATGCTCATTCAGAGAGGAAAAAAAAAAGGCCACTATTATTAACTGCAACTTTACCGTATACGGGAAAAGCTGTACAATCAACTACGGGAAAACGAGTAACGTTAAATTCTGACAGCTGCTTCAAAACAAACTTAGCTGTGGGATGTGGCATGGTTAGAGATCACAATGAAAATGCTCTCTTAGCTTATTTTGAGTTTCTACTATGTTTGTAAGGAGTAGCTGAAGTCAGAGCAACGTGTACAGAAATGAGATTGTGCTACCAATCTTGCTACGCTAGGGAATGGGTTGAAGCAGACTCAAAGGTGGCTGTCCAATTATCTCAAAAATGGCTCTACCAGACCACGACACGTCCAATACTTTGTATCAGAGATACATCACTTGCTTAAGCAAATGGAAGTCTCATTTACTAACGTACAAAGGGAACGAAGCGCAGTCGCTGATTGGTTGGCTAACAGGCTATAAAGAAATGATATCAAAGACATTGGTAGCCCACGAGAATTGGCTAAAGAAGTTGGTGGTCTAATTCAGAATGGACAAATAGGGATTTTCTAGTTCTAGATTTTGAAATGTTTTGTAAATGACATGTGTGTAAAATTCTTTCGCGTTGAATACTGAATTTTTCCTAAAATTCAATGAGGCCTGTATGTCTCAGACTCTGATCTTTTCAATATCAGTACACTTGGGCTGAGGGCAATCCCCATCCACCCACCCAAAAAATAAAAAAAATAATTAAATTTAAAATAATAATAAAATTTCCCTTAAATTCAACTGTAATTCCTTAGGTAAGGCCATTATGTCACCCTCATTGTAATCTTTTCAACATCAATATGCTTGGTTAGAGGGAAATGCTTTTAGGGATGTTTTCAACTATTAGCATTTTATCCATAAAATATAACTCGTATAGCATCTATGCAATAGTTCTATCCTTTCAGCATCCAATCCAATAAATGAACTCTACCTTTAAAACTAAGGATCCATCTAGAACCACAACTCAACTAGAGTACAATTGGTCTTGAGCATTTTTGGATAGGAAAAATTATTCAAAGGCACATAATTTGAAACATGGACAAGTGCTAAACCCATATAACATCCATTATGAAAATGAGAATGAGTTCTCAAAAACATCCACGTTCTTTAAATCCAATACTTTTCTCTTACAATCAGACAAAGATCTGATATTCTTTGAGTCTACTCTCTAAGGATATATTTTAAATGAAACAATAGGCCAACTGCTAATTTTCATCTATGTGCAAGCTATTTCCAATATCAGCAGCCGAATCTACCTAATAAAACCTATTTTCAAAAGATGACAAATGCTAGGAAGTACCTCAACTTATTACCATTTTTAAAGTGCACCGTCTTTCATTGATGTTTGCTTTCTGTTTTTCTTTGAAGTTGTAGGAGCTTTGCGCGGTGTAGGCGAATAGTTGAGTTTGTAACTGACGAGTGAAGGCCCAAAAATACTAAATTTCCCGGTACCGCTAAAAGCAGCTTCAGCATCGACTCGACTCTTGAAGATCACTTTTGCACGCTTGCTTTTGCTCAATACTACAGTCTCTGACTCATTCAAAGGTCCATAACGGCTAAATATCTCATTCAGATTTGCTAATGAAGGAATAGATTCTAAATCCGTAAAGTTGAGGATCAGTGCTGTTGGAGAATATTTCTGGGATTTTTCATCCACGAGACCAGCTAAACTGTCTGTTTCCAAATCCAGAATGACAGCATCTCTTTCTTGTTTATTGTCCGAGATTGCACTCATACCAACCATAGCTTCAGTTTCAGCAGCAGAGGCAACCTTCAGCGTAGGGATCTTAGGTTCAAATATCATCTTCTCCTCTGGGTCGCTTTGAATGATTCTGTCTGTCCAATATGAGTCATTTATACCTTCAAATCCAGATATATCTGCAGTCTCCAAGTCGGACAGTAGTTTCTCCTCCTGCTTCCCAGCATGCTTTTGGTGATTTTGTGTTTTATCGTTTTCCAAACAAGTAGAATTCCGGAACTCACAGAACATACTTACTGTTGAAGTCAATAAGCCAGACTTTTTCATGGGATCTTTTGCAGCCATGCATAGGATTGAAAAAATCTCATGTGGAGGAGGGCACTCAGCTGGAACCAATTTCTCGCTTTGAGATTTTCCAGAACAAGGGGTCAAACCCAAAAGAACACCTGTTGCACGTTTTCCACCACTTTTACTAACAGATTGAGTAGAACTTCCATCACCAGACTTGATAGCCCTGCATACACGTTCTCCAACTCTAAGATATGAGTTAGGCTGCAACAACACTTTATCATTGGGTGGCAGAAGTCTCTTTCTTCCTTCCACATTAGAATTGATTGATATAGAACCAATGTGTTTGCGTTTTACACCAGAAGTGCCCGTCTTCTTGCTAGCCTTCCTTCCAGATTTCTTCTCGCCATTTGGTAATCTAGAGCTGTTCAAGGAAATCAAGTCTGACTCGCATTTTTCTTTTTCATTTGGCCACTTATCGTCACTTGAGAGGTGCTTGCACTTCCGAGAAGAACCATCTTGAGAAATTGACTTTCTCCTTTTAGATTGACGAGAAACCTTGGAACCTGGAAGTGCTCTTCCAATCATCTCAGGAGAATCCCTTCCATCGCCCATAACAGTAACATGAAAATCATCCTCCATCAATCCACCAAACTCCTGTAGATCAGGAAGCTGATAGTGACCCTTCCATCGATTAAAGGCCAGCAACTGAGCTTTTGCGATCACAAATTCCAATTTATCAGTAGTACATTTTGGAGCTTCAGCCAATACCTTCAAGTACCTAACGAGTTCTGCAGGTAAAAATGTGGCTGCACTAGATAAATTGTCCCTGTCATCTCTTCTACTTGATTCTTCCCGGATACCGGCATTTGAAACAACATGAGTCTTTATATTATTACGTGCCTCCTCTATCAAGCATGAACACGACAGACCAAGCTCAACTCGTCTAGAAGTTTCTTTTAAGGCACAATCCACAGCATGATGAAATGCTATGGAACTGCTCTGTTTCTCCATCTGAGAGAAGTGAATATGAAATGGCTTTATCTTTGATACCTCGTTCCATGCAAATGTCTGATCCCCAAAATATGCTAACAGGTAACTGTCTTTCTTAAAATATTTAATTGCATTCTCTGATGCAGCCGAAGGTTCAAATACCTGCCCAGGCCACCAGGGATGGCTCTTTACTTTGCCCCACACTAGATCCGAGACACAGTATTCTCCCTTTTCTGTTACGCACTCTTCTCCACGTGTTTTTGGCATGAGCAGACCAGGCTTCCCATCATATCCCTCAGCATTTCTAAAATTTACATCTGACACGTGTTCACAAACCAAGTTTACTTTTCCATTTAGACCGGATGCTTCTCCACGTGTTTTTGGTATTAGCAAACGAGGCTTCTCATTATCTATCTCGGCATTTCTAGAATTTACATCTGGCACCTGTTCATTAATAACCACGTTTTGTTTTCCATTAAGACCACTTCCTTCTCCTCTTTTGCTTTGTACCAGGAAACCAGTCTTATCATTATATAACTCAGCATTTCTAGAATTTCCATCTGGCACCTGTTCATTAATAACCACAGTGTGTTTTCCATTTAGACCAGTTCCTTCACCATGCAAATCCAAATTCTGTTCACCCAATATCTTATCAACCCCCGTCCCTTTGTTGCCAATTTCATTACCAGATACAGCCCCCCCACTTAGACCAGCTCCTCCTTCTTGCAAATCCAACTTCTGCTCGTCCAATATGTTGTCAATCCCAGTTCCTTTATTGCCAAATTCACTCACCGATACAGCCTCCCCAATCACAGAGTGTTTTACATTCAAATCCACAAGAAGATTGCTCCTAGTTTCATCTCCAAAAGGTTTAAAGTCTCCCTCTACTTTTTCTATTCCAAAATTACCATCAAGCACTCTTCCAACCAACTCCATAACTTCCCATGAGCCCCGTCCATCGTCCCCAGTCGGTCTTTCCTCAGCCCTAGATTTTCTATAAGCCCCCCTAACCCCCTCTGCATTCACGTCCACATTTAATTCCACAGAAACTCCACTGACCTTATCATCCATTTTACTATCATCCACTTCTTTTACATCCATTACCCTATTTACATCCTCCATTTGCGTTCCTCCGACTAAACCCTTGTCCTCCTCCAAAACCCTAACCCCATCAACAGAACACCCGCCGCCTGGATCCCCAGAATTTTCCATTAGGGTTTTGTATTCCGCACCACCACCTGCCTCCTTATCTTGCTCCACCCTAGAAGCACCAAGATTTAGGTCCAATTTTTCCGACATTAATTAATCCTATAAACACAACATTACATAGAGTAATACAAACACAAATCATGCATGTATTAAAACATTCATAAAATCAAAGACATCGAACGTAATGCACTTATATTACACAGAAAACATACACGATTACACATAAAAATGGAGATTAAAAGAGAGAGAATCACCTGAATTGATAGAAATTCTGCCAATTTATGAAAAAAAAAATTAAATCTCTCTCTCTCTCTCTCTCTATTTTTTTTCTTTTTTCTTTCTTTTTTTTTTTTTTTTAGATTTCCTGAGTTAATTGTTTTGGTGAGAATGGAGAAGATATGTAAAGCAAGAAACATCAAGTTTTAAGCGGACACGTAACACGTGCCTCGAGGCACGTGTCTAGCGAGATGCGGCCTTCATGTGACGTGTCGACTGTAATTAGGCCTAGATTAATAAGTTGATTAATTAAGAAAAAAGTAGGTTGAACCAAGGCCCCGCGATCCCGATCCTAGAACATTGTAGAGAAGATAAATCGCATAATATATCTCAATAGGTGTCATGCAGTGAGAATATTTATCCCCCCATTCGGCACGACAAGCACGCTAACAACTAGACGTAATGCCTATTTTACCAAAGAATGCACTAATGATATGATCATATGCATGTATTTTCCTTAACATCCTACTCATAGCGTGCGTGTGTGCCAGTTGTTCGAGCTTACCGGCCTCAGAATGAGGGGAGGGCGGCCTTGAGGTGTAGTACCTCGGGAGTCAAACCTGCGGTCTTTGAAAGTTGGTATCAGAGCGGGACCGCTCGAACATGCGGTGTTGTTATAGGACAATGTCGTATGTCGTATGTTCTTGCGGAGATAAGATTTTGAGCCACGAATCGTGTCAACAAGCTAGCGGAACACGATGAAGGAAGTTGTGGGGAAGACAGATGAAAATGGCAGTGTTGCGCAGTTGCATATGTGCCTTTCAAGGAGTTTCGAGGAGCGCACATTGCAAGACACAATGACGAAGATTGTGTTTTCTATTTGACATGTGCTGAGGTGCTGCGGTTTGAAGGCCGTCCATCCGATGTACTAATGTTTAGAGGGGCATAGGGTGTAGGTTGATGTCAGAGGCGGTAAGTACGTGTTACTGTGGGTTTGTGAATGTCCATCCATTTGGAGGTGGTACCGTTATTATTCTTGCAATGAGAC